>SZWC01014358.1:20506-31561 GCA_023375785.1 Penium margaritaceum | reverse complement strand
AGACGGGCCTGCCGCCCATTCTCACTGCTTTGGAGGTGCAAGACCATGACATCCGCGTGGTGCTGGAGGTGGCGCAGCATCTGGGAGAGAACACCGTGCGGACCATTGCCATGGACTCCACGGACGGTCTCGTGCGTGGTCAGAAGGTCCTCAACACCGGCTCGCCCATCACCGTACGTCCATGAACGGAACAGACTCTTCTCGCAACCTGCTTCAGGACTGTTTTGTCTCTTTGCAACGCCTCTTGCTTCCAGGCACAGCCACCCTCCCCTCAGGTTATCAGCACGTTCAGCACGAGCTCTTCCGCAGGACGGGGGCTGTAGCACTCTGCCTATGTCACAGAAGTATCGTTCACTAAGAGGTTTACCCTTTCCGAGCGACGGCCACAATCTTTTATCGATGGAGGCGGCAGGTTGGGAAGGAGGGAAAGGAAGATGTTCGTTGGGGGTGTGGTGGGTTGGGGGGGGCGGGGGCGGTATTTTGTCACGTAGTGGTTTTGTCACGTAGTTGAACGTTGGACATCCAGCTACCGGTTGCTTCACCTTGGTACTGTGGCGAAAAGTGTGGGAGCCCCCTTCGATCCATAGCTATCCGAGCTTGCCTAAAATTCGTATGAAAGTACAATGCAACGGCAGGGAAATTTCCAGGTTGCCAAGCTCTGTCAGTCCCAGTCATTCACGAAGGGCCTAAGAAAGTTGTGGCCTTTTGCAACATCTTACTGCCATTTTACCCGTCTAGTCCTCACAATTTTTTTTGCCTTCTTGTTTCCCACTCATTGCTCCTGCAGATTCCCGTGGGCCGTGCTACCTTGGGGCGTATCATGAATGTGATTGGCGAACCCATTGACGAGAAGGGTCCCCTGGGTGAGTCTCAATGCGGACTTGCCCATTCCACGTCCACTTCACATATTTTCATTTCATCTCCGATTTCTCTCATCCGTCACTCGTTTTTCCTCGTTCCTTTTTCTCCTGTCTCCCGGTTGATTAGCGTTCGGCCTATGCGCCTTCACCCCCTTCTCTGCTTTTTTTGGGTGCCAGAGCTCTGGCCCTTGTGCTTCCCTGTAGAACATTTGGAGTCTTCCACTTGGAAACGGCTCATGGTGTCTTGTGGGTGCTAGTCTGTCCAAAAGCAAGTCTGATGAGCATGTGAACGACCATGCATGCGGCGCCCTCACTTGTTGTCTCGTGCAGAGTCTCCTCACAGTCTGCCCATCCATCGTGAGGCGCCTCTCTTCACAGACCAGAGCACAGAGCAGGAGATCCTGGAAACGGGCATTAAGGTATGCTGCGGCAAGAGAAGAAGACGCAGTGATGCTTGTCTGTGCAATACAGGAGCAGGCTTTCAGGTCACCATGGCATCCTTGGTTGTGGTGAACGTGGATATAGTTCTACTGTCTCGCGGTGAGGATGCAGCTGATTCTTCCGTCATCATCAGCAGCAGAACGCATGAGATAATGCGCTCACAGGGGCTGATGATACATGGAGTGACTACAGACCCAAGGCAAAGAGGCAGCAGTTAAGAGGGGGGAACTGACAGCCAGCACGAGTAAGCATTGATTAGGAGAAGGGGAGGGCGCGCAGTGCTTGCGGAGAGCTCTTTGGAGGTGGCTGCAAAGTCCGCTGGGGGATGGCGGAACAGGTGTGCACTTGTCATAGCAGGTGCAGTGCCTTGTCCCTGGAGTGAAGGGCTGTGGGGCCAGCAGCAGGGGAACCGGTGTGGAGACGTTGGTTGGCTGTGCAAACATCAGGATCAGGGATCACAGGATGCACAGTTGGGAAGCTACTAGCACTCCCAGCAGTCCCAGCATTACTCTAGTAGTACAACTCGGAGTTTTTTCCCTGGGATTCTAAGCGCAAGTTTATCCATGGCCTGGAATGCTCGTTGGTGAAGGTTTTCTGTTCCTTCTGTATTGGGCACAGTGGACTAATCTGGCGGCCAGGACCACCTCGTGGCAGGATCTAACATAAGCTCCATGCTCACACACAGGGCCAGCGGGCCATTATTCTCTCATTCTGACCGTGCTGCTGGCAGGGGAATGCGCTGCCTTAGCAGGCCCTCCAGTAGGACTCCCAGCAGTTCTCCCAGCGGCACTTCAGTACCACTCCCAGCAGCACTCTAGTCGTACTCTCAGCAGCACTCCAGTAGGACTCCCAGCAGTACTCCAGTAGCACCCCAGCAGCATTCCGGTAGCACTCGCAACAGGACTCCAGTAGCACTCCCAGCAGCACTCCAGTTGGACTCCCAGCAGCACTCCAGTAGCACTCCGGTAGCACTCCCAGCAGCACTCCAGTCGCTCTCCCAGCAGCACTCCAGTTGGACTCCCAGCAGCACTCCAGTAACACTCCCACCAGTACTCCAGTAGTACTCCCCGTCGCACTCCAGTAGCACTCCCTGCAGCACTTCTGGAGCACTTGCAGCAGCACTCCAGTAGCACTCCCGGCAGCACTCCAGTAGCACGACAGCAGCACTGCTTGACCTAAGCCCTCCTTGCTGCTGCCTTGTCTTCTTAGAGTCGGAAGGGTGCCCCGAATGAGAACGTTTCTATTTGTTTTTTCTTCTCTGTGTGGGTGCCTCTGTCAGGTCGTGGATCTTTTGGCCCCCTACCAGCGTGGAGGCAAGATTGGGTTGTTTGGTGGTGCCGGTGTGGGCAAGACTGTGCTCATTATGGAGCTCATCAACAACATTGCAAAGGCTCATGGTGAGCACATAGGACGCGGGGCCGGAGTGCTGCAGGTCTGAGTGGAACCTGTCTTGCTGGCAGTCGGAGCCGCTTTGCTTGTCTTGCTTCTGAGAGTTTCAGGTCATTCTTGGTGCTTGTCCTGTTTCTGGGCTGCGGCATGGTGCACATCGATTGTGTCAAGACAAGAGTGACTCAACATGGATGGGAAAAACGTACATGGCTGCCAGGCTCAACTGTGCTGCGGTTGTCACATTCACCTTGCGATCAACAGCTGTCTGGGCGTGTGCTGCCTCTGACCTAGGGCAGCATTGATGTGGTCAGACTATTGCTCGTCAGTTAAGATGCTGAAGCATCAGGAGCTCGCAAGAATGCGAGATCGACCCTTCCACTCCGTCACGTGGAACAGGTTGGCAGAGCTAGTGGTTGTTGAGCAGTAGTGGGACTTATGCAGAACCCCCCGCTCATATCCCCCCTTCCCTCCCTCTCCCCTTCTGCTTCTCCCATGGAGTCTCCACCTCCTATACCTACCGTTTTCCTCTTCCAGTTGCTCCCTTCTGCCCCCCTTCTCCACTTCTTTTGTCCCCACCTTCCCCCCAACGTCCTTTTGACCTGTTTTCTCCAGTTTTTCCATGAAACTTGGCTTGTTCTATGATGGATGTTCTTGGGCCGCAGGTGGTTTCTCGGTGTTTGCTGGAGTGGGAGAGCGCACCCGTGAGGGCAATGACCTGTACAAGGAAATGATTGAATCCGGTGTCATCAAGCTGGGTGACAAGCAGGTGTGCACAGTTGCAAGTGATAGCTCATGGCTGTGTGTACATGCTTCTCAGAGGCAGCCTTCCGATTTGGCATGCTGGCCAAGCTTGCCCTGAGCTCAAGACTCCTTGAGCCAAGCCTTGAGTGGTGGTGAGGCTGTCAAGCTCTCAGTAGGTGAGTAGAGGGGTTCAGAGGGTGTCGATGTTGACTGCTACATGGTGCAAAGGCTGCAAAGGTGACGTCCCTGGACTGGACAGGAAAGACATTTGCAGATGGCCTCTCTACTGGAGCAGCCTCCGCCTTTTGTTCAGTTCATCAACTTGTTGCACTGTGTGCATGTGCCTATTTGTTACCACCTGTGTCTGTTTGTCACATCCTGTATCTGTTTGTTACAACTTGTGTCTATTTGTTACATCCTGTGTCTGTTTGTTACATCCTGTGTCTGTTTGTTACATCCTGTGTCTGTTTGTTACGTTTTGTGTCTGTTTGTCACATCCCGACTCTGTTTGTTTCATTCTGTGTCTGTTTGTTACATCCTGTGTCTGTTTGTTACATCCTGTGTCTGTTTGTTACATTCTGTGTCTGTTTGTTACCTCCTGTGTCTGCTTGTTAACTCCTGTGTTTCTGTTCTGCCTCTGTAGGTCGAAAGCGCGTGGGCGCTGGCGGAGCTGTTTCCCATGCATACAGTAGATTTATAATCGTGTCCATGTCCGCATGTTCCATCTGTCTGTTTGGATGTACAGAGCGAGAGCAAGTGTGCGCTCGTGTACGGCCAGATGAACGAGCCCCCTGGTGCCCGTGCCCGTGTCGGCCTCACTGGTTTGACTGTTGCCGAGCACTTCCGTGACTTTGAGGGACAGGACGTGCTGTTCTTCGTGGACAACATCTTCCGCTTCACTCAGGTGTGTGAGGCACATGTGCGGAAGCTGAACAGACCAACTGTATGCTGCCTACTCCTGCCTGTGCTTGCTCTGGCCTTGTCTCTGCTTGGCTCTGGCTGGGCATTCCCTTAAGAGGCAGGACTTTCTCTGGGTCGGTAGCCTGCTCCCTCCTCTCAGGTGACTCACGTGTGCAGGACATTCATCGGGCGTCCTGGTCCAGTCACTTGCATATTGCCTTGGGCTGTTGTCTAAGCAGGTGTAAACTGTTAAACTAGGATGGTCATGCCATGTCCTTGAGAACGACAACGGGGCTGTGGGGCTTGATGCATCAACGTTGTGTCTGGGTGCAAACACAGGATAATGCCGTACCAGATTGTTTGCATCGTGGGTAGTTTCGAGCGACTCTGTCACTGTCTACGGTTATGGGCACGCATTCCCCAATCCTCGTGCAAGCCAGACAGTGCGAGCACTGTCTGGCTCTTGTGCTGGCTGTCCTCCCTTCCTCTCTCTACAAAGTTTTGCCGATGGAGTTCATGCCTCTCCACAATGCCTGCTTGAAGGCCAAGTCAAAGCTTAAAACTGGGCTCAAATTCAGGACACTAATGAAATTCTTGGCAATCGGCATAAGGAACGTCCTGACATCTTGTCTGTCTTTCTGTCTGTCTGTCTGTTTCTTTCCGCCGCATGCAGGCAAACTCCGAGGTGTCAGCTCTGCTCGGCCGTATCCCATCGGCTGTCGGCTACCAGCCGACGCTGGCGACAGATCTGGGAGGTCTGCAGGAGCGCATTACCACCACCAAGAAGGGCTCCATTACTTCCGTGCAGGCCATCTATGTGCCTGCCGATGATTTGACTGACCCTGCCCCTGCCACCACCTTCGCCCATCTTGACGCCACCACTGTGCTGTCCCGCTCGGTACGAGTTGTGCTCTTGGCTCTGGTTTGTCTTAGTCCTGCTGTGAGTCCGTCTGTGTGGGTCCGGCTGTGTGTGTCCGCTTGTGTGGGCTGGTCTGTTTGTTTCTGCCTGCGTGGATCTGTCAATGTGGGTCTGCCTGTGAGTGGCACTATGTGCTCCTCTAGCACCTACCTTTTTGCTCGTCATTGTTTTCTGTCGAAACTCTGCTAGTCCTGTTGTCTTTTTTGTTTCCTTGCTTTCCTCCACTTTCTACAAGGTGAAGTGGCAAGCAAGCATTCATTTGCCAAGTTCTCCTGTTCCCCCCTCTTCCCCAGCAACCATGGCAAAACCCCCACCACAAGGAGTTGAGGCAAGGGGATCATTCCAAGGCACCGCCATTGAGAACTGTGATATGCCAAGTCATGTGATATGCCAAGTCATGTGATATGCCAAGTCATGTGATATGCCAAGTCATGTGAATACTGTGGTATGCCAAGTCATGTGATATGCCAAGTCATGTGAATACTGTGATATGCCAAGTCATGTGCAGGTTTTTCTGGTACTGTTTCCCCTTTCTGCAACACCTTTAACTATGTGACTGACTCTGTCTCCAGTCTGGAGGTTTCGTAATCTCATGCTCCCTCTGTTCCCCTGTTCTCCTCCTTTCACTCATTTGTCTTGGACGGTCAGATTTCGGAGCTGGGTATCTACCCTGCCGTGGACCCCCTCGACTCGTCATCACGCATGTTGTCGCCGTTGATTCTGGGTGCGGAGCACTACAACTGCGCTCGCGGTGTGCAGAAGGTGCTGCAGGACTACAAGAACTTGCAGGTGCGTGCGTGTGTGTGCAAGTGAAAGCACCAAAACGTGTGACATGCCTTCTAAGAAAAGAGTAATTCCAACCCTAAAACTGCTGTCCATGTGGTGTCAGTCGGAGGGTGAGAAAACACTCTCTTAGGACCTTCCTCCTTTCCTTGTGTGAGCAGTTGGAAGGGGGCCACTGTGTTTCTCAGCACATGTCTTTGTCTTGCAGAACTGCTGATCAACCTTTGGAATCTTCACTGCATTCTTCTGCTTGCCTTTGTGTGGACAGAAATGTGGAGGAGGCAAGTTCCATTCTGCGGAAGATGTCTTTTCTCAGCACATCCTTTTCTTCTCATTATCAGTTGTCACCTCACGTCGAGTGCAATGCACTGGTTTTGGGAATGACAGACCTCTGGTTGGTGATCTCAATGCTGCTCTCTTGTCAAGCTTGAGGGTTGGTAAGAGTGACTGTTCTAGATTTTGGCTTTGTCTGCAGAGTAGACCCCGTCCAGTCCTTCCAATCCCTTCTGTCTCCCACCCGGTGACCCCCTCCTCCCCTCCCCTAAATCCACAATTGGGGAATCTCATCATGCTGGCGACCTCCCTGTTGGTCTGAAGAACATTGCAGCCATTCTGGGTGTGGAGTACTGCGCGCCCATGGATGGTGGACTGCTCGTACGTAGGTGCTAAGCAGGTGGTGTCCAAGTGTGTAAGATAGACATGCTTTTTACGAGGGGCAGAGTGCTGCCGATTTGTGGACCTTATCTCCCTTGATCACATTTCCCCCACTTTTTTTTGTGTGATCTTCCTCTTGATCCTCAGGATATCATTGCTATTCTGGGCATGGACGAGCTGTCGGAGGACGACAAGCTGGTGGTGGCACGTGCACGTAAGATCCAGCGCTTCCTCTCGCAGCCCTTCCACGTGGCTGAGGTGTTCACAGGCTCGCCTGGAAAGTACGTCGACGTGAAGGAGAGCATCACCAGCTTCCAGGTGTGTTTGCTTACAATCCACTGCTGAGGTTTCAATCCCCCCTTCCCCTCACTCCCGTGGCACGCACTTGTGCATCCGCTGTGTGCGACTCTGTCCTCTTGTCTCGATACTGGAAAGGAAGAAAAGAGTCTTTGAGTCCAGCAGCAGAGACATCAGCAGAGATTCTAGTCTTTAGGTCTGTGTTGATGACACCGTGACTCATCAAGTCTCCGTCTCTTCTCCCTTGCTATTGCAGGGCGTGTTGGATGGCAAGTACGATGACCTGCCAGAGCAGGCGTTCTACATGGTGGGAGGAATTGAGGAGGTTGTGTCCAAGGCCGAGAAGCTTGCCAAGGAGCTCAGCTCATAAGCACTGCCTAGTGTTTGTGGCACAATCAAGGTTACGCCGAGAAGACATTCAGCTGAATCCGGAAGCATTTCAGTGGCGACCAGCAGCAGAGACAGCTGAATCAGCTGGAACTAATTGCAGCACTGTGAGCGTTGTATCTGATTTGGTCTATCAGCAGGGTGTTGGTAGCATTCTAGCATTGTAAACGTATAGGCAACCATTCGTCCCACTTGACCTTGAAACACTACACTTCCCTCCAATAGTTTGAAAAGGAGGCTGTCAAATCTGAAGGAACTTTGGAAAACGAGAGTTGCACCATATTCCTGAATGGAAGCATGAGGGTGACAAAGCTGACTGCTGTGAATCGTGAGATTTGGGGACAGTCATCCCCATGTCTATGGGTTTGCATGGACTAAACAGAGTTCAGTGACGTGCAGTCATTGCCAGTCATCATGAAAGAGTCGCTCTGAAGTATCTGCACAGCAGCACTCTTATTTCCCTAGGCACTAAATGTGCAATTGTAAGTGCTGAAGTTTAGTGCTTGTAAATGCTTTCATAGCTTCAGGTGCGCACAGTGTGCAGTCTTGTAAGAAGTGCTAGCTCCCAATGAGAACTCCTGTGGGGTTCTTGTGCCAACCTCACTCTAAGTTGTAGGAATTCTTCTCACTGCTCGTGCACTGATGTGCGCTACCCCGTAGACGCTGCTCCCGTCTGCGTCTCATGCACAAGGAGTCTTGGAAGCCGAGCACAAGAAGTGGGCAATGAATTATGAAGCTTTCTCAATTTCTATGAAGATGGGGCATTGTGCTATAATGATGACATTCGACGCAAAATGGATAGCTTTTCAACGAACAAAGCTTTCAGTGAAATGCCTACGAACCCCATGTGCCTCCACTGCCGCCCCCAGCAGCAGCTGCTGCGGGCGGGGCACCCCAACCACCACTTGCACCCCCGGCGCTACCACTACCTCCACCACCACCCCCTCCGCTCCATGCGCCACCCCAGCTAGCTCCAGACGCAGCAGCACCGTCAGCAGCGGCCTCACCCCCATTGGCGCCACCACCAGCGCCCCAGCTGCCTCCCCAACCTCCAGCGCCGCCCCCGCCGCCATTGTCACCGCCACTTCCATCGCCTGGGGGTCCTCCTGCCGCCATGATTGCACCGATTCCAGGCATGGGCGGGGGCGGTGGTAGCATAGGCCACGCTGCCCCTGATACAGCTCCAACAGCCCCTTGCCATGCACCGGGTATGGAGCCAAACTTTGCTGCTGCATGGACTGCTGCTGCAGCCCTCCCTGCTGCTGCGCCAGCAGCCATTGCCGCAGCCACAGCAGATGATCGCCGAGGAGTCAAGGGCGGGCCTAAGGCCCCTGCTGCACCGCTGCCACCTGTACCACCACCACCTCCGCTACCTGTAATGTCATCATTTATGTGTGCCTGGAAATATCGGACAAGGCGGTCGGGTGTGGGAAAGTCGTTGCTGCGAAAACGGTAACCCCGAGGGCTCACTGTGAAATACTCGTGCTTTGGTTGCGACGTGCGTATGTACGACAGCATGAACGCCCCAGGGTGCTCGTAGGACGGCGAGACGTAGTACGGGATTCGATTCGGCTGCATCTTCTTCTCCTGGAGCAGGATCGAGTCGATCTCGGCCTTCGACCCTCCTCGGAACTTCCGGTAGTTGACCATGTCGCGGATGAGCTGGGCCACGGGTTCGACGTATCTGGCCATGACTTCGTCGAGGTCCTCAAACGTCTCGTCGCGGATCTTGAGCGTCTTGCCGAGGCGCAGGAAGCTGGTGATGTCGCGGCGGTCCTTGCCGCCCTCGGCGATGTCGATGTGCGCGCAGATGTTGTCGTAGAACTTCATCGTGATCGCTAGGTTAGTCGGCCCCCGGCTGCTGGGCCGGATGATGACATCACCGATGTCCTTCATGCTCAGCTTCTGCGAGGCGGGAGCCAAGAGAGAAGAGACCATGACCACAAAGAAGAGATCAGTTCACACATCTTCGAACAGACCACAAGCAATGGACCGGGGATAGAGAAAAAGAATCAACTGTAAGTTAAAAAAAAAGTCTCGCGTACCGCCATTGCGTCAGCCATGGACAAGTTCTCGAAAAGAGGGTACGAGATCATGCGCGGACGGAAAGACGGCCGCTTTGCCGAAGCAACCACCGCCTTCTTCGCCGCGTCGTCCTTGTCTCCTTCACCATCTCCGCCCCCCTCGCCCTCCTTCCCCTCTCCCCCATCCCTCACTCCATCCTTCTTCTTCGATTGCCTCTTCAGCTCCTCCTCATGCTTGCGTGCCGCTGCCAGGTCATAAAACTCGTCGCGTTTTTGGTGCTCACGCCACCGATCGCTACGCAGGTCGCTGCCCTTGCATGTCAGCTCCACCTGCGAATGACCACCAAAACAAACAAAGGGGCCCATGCAGAGAGTGGTGCAAAACACTGAGTGTCCAGTTTCAGACACACGGCGAGGCACAGAACCACCACACCACAGCCATCACAGCAAATGACTTTCACCTTGAACCAAACGACGGAGGACAAATAATTGCCCCCCCCCTCCCCCTCCCCCCCCCTCCCCTTTCACCACCTGTTCCAAGAGTTTCCCCTCCAAAACTTCACGTACCAGGTATTTGCTCTTCTGCACCACCTTCACTCGACACGTCAGCACGTCGTCCACCCTCACGGTCTCCTGCAGGTTCACGTCCATCTCGTCGCTGAAGTCCGCCTTCTCGATCACGCCAAGCAGCCCCGACTCGAGCGCGCACAACGCGCGCATCGGCATGACCCGCCGCACGCGCGCCGTCACCAGCCGCCCCTCCGCCAGCGTCTCCTCGGCCTCCCCGGAGAGGAGAGCGAACTCCTCGTCCTGATCCAGCTGGCGAAACGGCAGGCGGCACTCGGCGTAGCCGCGCATCAACTCACGCCGGATGAGGATCAGCTTGTCGTACAGGTCCGCTTCGCCGCTATCTCTCAAAGCCTCGGCATAACTGGACAGACAAAGAGACGTGCACGGTGTCAAAACAAAGAAGAGGGAGNAGCGGTCGTGCAAGCGTCAACTCCTGAGACCAGCAGGCATGCTGTGAGTGAACGTGCTTCAGACAGCCTTTGCATCCGCCAGCCGATCGGCAGTAAAGATGCACACACACACACACTCACGTCCCCATTCACATCTCTCGCCCGGCCAATCACAATGCCACTCACTCTTCAAAGTCGAGGTTGGCGATGATATTCGGCTTGTACCGCACCTCTGTCATCACGTCCAGCCTCTGCCGCTCCACCTCTTCCCTCGACTTCTTCTTGTACTCGCAGTACCCGTCCATGGCCACCCTCAGGGCCAGCCTGTAGTCCGCGGGGTGAATGCGCGTGTCGTCGAGGATGTCGTCCTGCCCGCGCAGACGGATGCCCGTGGCGGCGTTGATGAAGACGGTGGGCCGGAGGAGGTACGGCGGGTCGACGAGGTCCTTCCGCCGTCGCACCATGGTCTCGGCGATCATGCGCTCCTGCAGCCACTGGGCTTTGCGCGGGCCAAGGCCGCAGACGAACTTGAGGGGGGCGAAGAGCCACGGCTGACCGATCGCCAAATTCACATCCACTCCCACCTGCAGGAAGGCAGAGGAGGAAACCACAGGGGGTGCGTGAGCAGTAGCAAACCACAGGGGGTTCGTGAGCAGTAGCAAACCACAGGGGGTTCGTGAGCAGTAGCAAACCACAGGGGG
>SZWC01014357.1:43567-66180 GCA_023375785.1 Penium margaritaceum | reverse complement strand
CGCGCATGGCGCGGACCGCATCCTCCATGGTGCGGTTCCAGCGTTCGGAGACACCGTTCTGCTGGGGGGTGGCGGGAGCAGAGAGGTTGTGAAAGACACCGAGCTCGGTGAAGGAGCGTGCCATGTCACCGAGGTACTCGCCGCCACGATCCGAGCGAAAGGTCTGAAGGCGGTGGGGGGACTGGCGTTCGGCCATGACCAGCCAGATGCGGACCGCAATGGCTGCATCGCTCTTCTGACGCAGGCTGTAGACCCAGCGCATGCGCGTGAAGTCATCAGTCAACGTCAGGACGTAGCGACCGCGGTCTTCCTGAAACTCGACAGGGAGCGGACCCATGAGGTCGGAGTGGACAAGCTCCAGGGGCCGACGAGCCCTGGAGACAGACGCAGGATAAGTAGACCGGTGCATTTTTCCTTCAGCACAGGCCAGACAGTCGGTCGTGGGCGGCGCCTCGAAGGACGCGGCATCAAGACCAAGAGCAGGCTGAGTGCGGATCAGCCTATCGACAGCCCCTAGGTGCACATGACAGAGACGTCGATGCAGGAGGCGGTGGTGTTCGGGGGACAGAGCACCAGCGACAAAAACACGGGCAGCAGAAGAGGGAGGCAAAGGGGGTGCACTTGCAGAGCACCCAGCAATGTGATAAAGATCATTGACGACCGTCCCACTGAGGACGGTCTCCTCGGTGTCGCGCACAAAGATGCGAGCATCGGCAGCCGTGTGCGTGACNCCCATCTTGGTGCAGGCACGGACAGACAGCAGGCTGAGTTCCAGATCAGGGACAAAAAGGACGTCGGAGATGTATACGGGACCAGCTGGCCCGGTGAACTGCACAACCCCAACACCCTGGACAGGGACCTCATGGCCAGCTGCAGTGCGAACAGAGCGAACGGCGCCAACGGGATGCAAGACGACAAAGGCGTCACGACGACACGTCATGTGATGGGTGGCACCAGAGTCCACGACCCACGTGGCATCTGTGACCCGTGTAGAAGGGGCAACGTGGCACTCTGCGACGGAACAAGGCGCGGCAGCAGGCCGCTCGGCAGGCGACGCGGCAAGACGAGCAGCGGAGCGGACATGAGACGCATGCAACCAAGACGTGTCATCGGGTCCGTCACGCGCACACGGCTGGGCATGGGGACCACCACAGTCATCACCACGCAACGACACAGACAGTCCACAGGCAGTAGGACCCCTCGACTCAGTCAACTCACTCGCACCTCCCTGAGATGAGCGTAGGGCGAGAAGCTGGTGAAGCTCGGCGATCGTCCGGTCGCGCTCGGCAAGCGCCTGGTCGCGAGGATCAGTGGAGGAGCCTGCTGTGGCGGCGGACTCCTCTGGGACGGCTGCGGTAGTGGCGGCCGAGCGGGCGGTCGCACCGGACGTCTGGCGCATTCGCGCCTCGTGCGCCTGCTGCAGCCCACGGGTGACCTTGGCCCAGTCCAGTGGACGTCCTGTCAGGCGAGTGCAGTCGGGATAGCGATGGTCACCGCCGCAGTTGAAGCACACGAGGCGACGTCCCGTCGTGCTGCTAGAGCCGCTGCTGCTGCCGCCGCCGCTGCTGCTGCCGCTGCTGTTACTGCTGCTGCTCCCGCCGCTACTGCTGCGGCTGACACTGCCAGTGCTGGTGCCGCTGGTGGTCCCGCCGCTGGTGCCACCACCCGGCGCTCTGCGACCCTTCTTCCCCTGTGCTGGAGCCGCCGTTGCTGTAGACGGAGGGGTGGGCAACGCGGCGGCAACTGTAGCGGAAACGGTGCTGCGGCGAGCGCGGTTCGCGGCGTCCATGCCTGCCACATCCAGAAAGTGGAGTGTGGCCCATCGCAGCAGGGTCCCGTCGCTCGCCATGTCGCGCAGTAGCGTCTGGTCGAAGTTGCTGAAGACGCGCGCGTAGTCGGGGTGGATGCCGTAGAGGATAATCTGGAGGGCGGAGTATTGCGCTGGAGCGTCGTCTCCAAGATCCTCGTACAGCTGGATCGCCCGGCGCCAGTAGTCGGCTGCAGACTCCTGAGCAGTCTGGCAGAGGGAGTTGAAGTCGGCGAGGCGCTGGGATGTCAGCGCCAAGGTGGCCCCCTCAAACAGAGTGACGGCCAGTGCCCATGCCGCGTACGGGTCAGCTCCTGCCCCGGTCAGCGAATCGCCAAGGAACCGACTGAAGTCCTTGGTGAAGTCGGGGGCGGCCTTCATCAGGCCGGAAGCTGCGCGGACTGCCATGTGTGTCTGAGCAGGGTCAGACGCCTGATATGGTGCGAGGTAGTAGGGGAGGACTCCCTCGCTCATGGCCCACATGTGAAAGCGTGGCTCCCAGGACTTGTAGTCATTACCAGTCCGGAAGACGGGCGGGTCTGACTCAAACCACTTGGGTGGCTTGACCGTTGGCAGGGCAACGGCCGAAGCCACTGCGGGGCCAGGCATCGAGGAGGCAATTCCCTTACCCAGGCGGGCCCGCAAAGCCAGCTCCTCAAAGCTCAGTGGGCGGCGAGATGAGCTGGGGTCCACGTTGGAGCTGGAGCTGGTGCCCTGAAGGGCCGCATTGGCCTCACGCGCTCTGCGACGCGCCTCCAGGCGGATGAGATGTGCTCGGAGCACCTCTTCCTCGCCCTCCTCGCCTGAGTCTGAGAGGTTCGCCGCGACTTCATCACCATTACCGCCGTGGGCAAGGTGGTCCTCGCTCGGGTGAGTCGACGGACGCTGCTGCTGCTGCTGGGGCAACAAGCCCCTGAGCATATCCTGTAGTTCGGCCACCTGCCTCGTCAAGGTATCGCGGCTCTCCGCCTGCAGGTCCGCCAGTGCGCGCACTTGGCGCGCCAAAGTAGTCGGACTCGGCGGACGCTGTTGCTGCTGCTGCAGCGGTGGCTGCTGTTGTGGCGGCGGCTGTAGCTGTCGCTGCTGCTGTTGCTGCTGCTGTAGTGGATGCTGTTGCTGTAGTGGCAGCTGCTGCTGCTATTGCTACTGCTGCTGCGACTGCTGCTGCCGCTGTGGTGATGATGGCGGTGGTCGACGTTGACCGCTAGCGGCGCTGCTCTCGGCAGCTGCGTCGGCAGCCATACTGGGGGAGGTTTGCTTCGGCATGGCAATTGTTTTTCCTCCCCTGGTTTTCCCCTCTACGGAAGTCTTCCGCGGAACGTCTCCACGGAACCGCCCTTCCGCGGAAATTCTTCCCCGCGGAACTCCTCCGCGGAGCGTCTCTGCGGATACCCTCCGCGGTGAACTTCACCGCGGAAGCTCACCGCGGATCACCGCGGATCACCGCGGATTTACCGCTGATGACCGCGGAGTGCCGCCGATGTCCGCGGAGTACCGCGGTTTACCGCGGTTCACCGGCAATGACCGCGGTCACCGCGGTTGCGCTGGTGTAGAACGCGGCGTGCTGCTGGGGGACGGCGGTCGCCGCGGTCGACCCGTTCCGCACCCGCAGCTCCGCGGTCGCAGGTCGGCGGCGAGCAGCGTCGATGTCGTCTTGAGCGGCCGCGGAGGTCGAGTTGCGCGGCGGTGTGGCTGCGGCGGGGCTGTGCGGATCCGCGGAACACCGCGGATCTGGACTGTTGACGTCACCGCGAGGTGGCAAAAGCGGAACGCCGAGTGCCTCCGCGGCATTCGACGCGTGTTCCGATGCGGTCGCGCGGTTGCCGCGCTCGCCGCGGAAGCTTGGTCACCGCGGAGCACCACGGAACGACCGCGGAACGACCGCGAATCGACCGCGGAACGACCGCGGATTGACTGCGGATTTTATAAAACGCGGTCCAAGTGGTGGTGGGCCCTCCCAGGACCTCCCGCCGAGACCGTGGGCACTGCTGCTGCTGCTCCTCAAGGCAACGGCTGCGGTTGCTCACGACTTCTTCGGCTGCTGCGTCTCTGTTGCGCAGCTATACGAGCACTGGCTCGCGGCTCTGATACCATGAGAGACAGCTCCTAGCACGGCTGTTGCTAGCGTGGCAACGCAAGCCAGCTAGCTAACTCACTAGCACACACAGGTGGAGGTGAGAACAGCAAGGGGTTGGCTAGGGACACAAACACAAGTGTCAGAATGCTGCAAATACTTGAAATGTGCAGAGAGAAATGACAACTGAGGTCTGGCCAACCTATATAGTGCCACGGACCTAGTGGATGCACACACACGCACGGCGCACAACGGCGCTATTTTTCTAGCAGGACAAAACAGTGGCAAAAACACAGTTTTGGTCACAATTCCCTGCAGACTCGTCAGAACGACGAGCCGTTTGAACCAGAACGGCCACGTCGACGAGATCTACATCCTGATAGGCTGCACGCCTACGTGCTCTGACACAGCACGAGTCTACAAAATACGGAAGTCTTCTGGGCGCCCGTCGCCACCGGCTGCCGACCTGCTGCCGCCGTCGCCTGTCTCAGGGATCTGCACGTGAATGGACATGAGCCGAGGGGTCACCGTAAGCTGTGTACGAAACACACAACAACATGCCATCAGATGACGCACCGGTACCGCCTGGGTCCGCATCAGGGATCTGCACAAGTATGGACACGGCCGAGTGGTCACTGTAAACTGTACAGGTCGTCAGGAACGTCACAAATCACAACACTCCCCCATGACCCGATGGTACGCATGTCCATACACGTGAAGCACTGAAACGAGTACAACAACGCGTGCAACGACAAAAAGAATGGCCACCACAACACCCCACACTCAACCACTCTCAGGCAAGGGGCAAAGCCGACAGAACGAATGGCCACCAGGAACTTTCCGCGTGCTAGTGCCTTCGTCAAGAAGTCACCACGCTGCATGTCAGTGCCAACCCAAATAATGGAGATCACGTGTCGCTCCACCAGGTCACGCACAAAGTGATGCTCCACTGCAATGTGCTTTGTGCGAGCATGGATGACACCAGAGTTCTCCGCAATGGCAAGAGCACTTTGGTTGTCGCAACGAAGCACAATGGCGGGTACTGACTGACCCAGCTCAAGGAACAAGCACTGCAGCCATACTGCCTCAGTAGCCCCTGCACCCAGAGCGACATACTCTGCCTCCGATGGGCTACGTGCAATGCAGCCCTGCTTCCCGCTACGCCAAGACACAGTGGTACCACCGAGCAGGAACAAGTAACCTGTGCGACTGCGTCCGTCTCGGCTCCAGGCCCATTCGCTGTCAGTGTGGCCGTCAAGGACCCCTGAACAATGCCGGCGAAAGCAGAGTCCGAGGTACTGTGTGGAGACCATGTATCGCACCACTCGCACAACCGCATGAAGTGCTCTAGCACATGGAGCCTGCAAAAACTGGGCAAGGAGGTTGACAACGAATGCGATGTCCGGACGTGTGGTATTGGCCAGGTACATCAGAGATCCGCTGAGACGGAGAGGCAAGGTCACATCCACTGTCTCCCCCAGCTGTGTGGGATCGTCCACCTTCAGGGCATCGTGCCCGTCGGGTGTGAGCGGTGTGGAAGCCGTGGGCACAGCGCCGAGGAGGTCGCTGAAGCGCTCCCCCACAACACGTGCGTATCGAGCCTGGTGTAGTAGCAGAGTACGACGTCTTCGTTCTCGTACAATCTCCATGCCAAGAAACATCGCTGCAGGACCAAGGTCCTTCATCCAGTAGGCAGTCTGGAGGACAGCCTTGGCCTCCTTCACGGCCTCCAGTGAAGGAGACGCGATCACAAGGTCGTCAACATAGACTAGGATGGCAGTGAACCGCTCAGGCGTCCGGCGGATGAAGAGAGAGGGACCTGCCTCGCTCTGTACATATCCCGTACGAGTCAGGGTGCAAGTGATCTCCTAATTCCAACACCGAGGAGACTGCTTGAGGCCGTATAAGGACATGCACAAGCGCCAGACCATGTCGCCGTCCTCAAAGCCGGGTGGCTAAGCCACGTAGATCTCCTCATCCAGAGGGTCATGGAGGAACACAATGTTCACATCCATCTGGTGTAGTTCCCAGTCATGCTGAGCCACTACACCAAACAGAGCTCGAGCTGAGGTCATGCGGCCGACAGGGGCGAAGGTGTCAATGTAATCGATGCCCTCAATCTGACAGTACCCCTTAACGACCAAGCGAGCCTTGTGGCGTTCCAGTGAGCCGTCTGGCTTCACTTTCTTGCGAAAGACCCACTTGACCTGAATAGCCTTCCTCCCAGGTGGAAGGTCGACTAGCTCGTAAACTCTGTGCTCTCGGATGGCGCGAAGCTCATCGTTGCAGGCAGCACGCCAAGCGGCAGCATCCTGTGATGAGAGAGCTTCCTTCAGTGTGCCTGGGTCAGGCGCCAAAGAGGGAGAGCTCTGCGTGGCAAGGGCGCACGCCTCAGTGCTAGGTCTGACGACCACAAGATCAGCTGATGCATCACAAGTGATGTGGATCTCGCGAGTGACAAGATCGTGTCCTACGGGACACACTGGGTGTACCTCTGTGTGCTCAGTGCAGACACTCAGGCCTAGAGCCTTTGTGCCGGGTTCACCACTCGCGACGCTGCGAGTGGAGCGCCTGGGTGCAGGGCCAGACGCTCGCTGAGCTCCGGAGTCGAATGGTCGAATACGACCGCCAGGCTCACGGGAGTAACCTGGGCTTGAGGGGCGCACCTGAGGCTTAGGAACGGGCACAATCACAGCCGGGGAGAGCTGAGGCAAGGGAGCTAGTGATGTCGTACGAGGAGATGCGTGTATGGGAAACACGGGACTCGGTGTGACAGTAGGGGCAGGTGAGGCAGGGCCACACACAGAGGCAAGAGTGCCGGCAGACACAGGAGTACGCACAGGTGTAGGATCATGGGTACCTGAGGGAGGGGAGGGAACCGGGGTAGAAGCCGGTGGTGCTAGAGAGGTCTCTGGGCCGACAGCAATGATTGTTGGGTCATCAAGAGCCGGAGACCGTGAAGTGGAGGGAGCTCGAACGGAGACATCAGCCTGGCAAGAGGTGCTCGCAGGCAAAGACTCCCCCATCCGGCGAGAAACCTCACACATAGGGATGTGCGTGATGGACAGCGAAGTAATCGACGTTAGATCACGGTAGGTGAGGGACTCAAAGAAGAGCGCGTTACGTGACTCAACAATGCGACGACGGGTAGGGTCCCAAAAGCGCCAGGCCTTCGATCGCGAGGAGATGCCTACAAAGGCACACAAGCGACCCCGCGGTGAGACCTTGGACCCCTGCTGGTCCTCGGTGCACCACACGGAAGCCAAGGACCCCTAGACGCGAGCAAGACGAAGGTCAGCACGGTGGCCAAACCAGAGCTCATACGGTGTAACGTGGTCCGTAAGGGGACCTTGCGAGAGGCAGTTCCAGACCCAAGTCATGTAGGCAAAGCCCTCAAAAGTGAAGGACTCTGGGAGACCACACTCAGACCGCATAGCGCAAACCGCATCCTCCATGGTGCGGTTCCAACGCTCATACACACCGTTCTGCTGAGGAGTAGCAGGAGCGGAGACCTGGTGAAAAATCCTATGCTCAACAAAGAAGCTATCCATCTCGCCGAGAAACTCGCCGCCACGATCCAAGCGGAAGGTGTGTAGTGTGTGGCGGGACTGATGCTCAGCCATCACTAGCCAGAGGCAAACCGCGAGAGTGGCGTCACTTTTCTGGTGCAGGCTGTAGACCCACAGCATCCGAGTGAAATCATGAGTCAGAGTCAGGACGTATTGACCCCTACTGGACAAAGACTCGACAAGAAGAGGACCAAGAAGGTCCGAATGGACTCACTCGAGAGGGCGGAGTACGCGAGAACAAGAGTCAAGGTAGGTGCAGCGATGCATCTTACCCTGGACGCAGAAGAGACAGTCAGTCTTGGGCGGCTTCTCGAAAGAGGCCGCATCGAGACCGAGAGCGGGCTGTGTCGGAATGAGCTTTGACACAGTGTTGGAGTCCACATGACACAGACGGCAATGAAGCAATCGCTGGTGCTCATGAGACAGGACACAAGTGACAAAAACACGAGCTGAAGGGGAAGGGGAGCAAGGAGCAAAAGTCCAGGAGACACGGTACAGGTCATCCACAACAGAGGCACGCAGAACCACGCTGCGAGTGTCAATGGCAGTCACAGTCCCGGACTCGGCAATGTGCTCCACAGAGAGTCCCATCAGTGTGCAAGCACATACAGAAAGCAAACGGAGCTCAAGGTCAGGCACAAACAACACCTCGGAGAGATACAAGGGGCTTGACGGACCATTGAAATGCACGACCACAACACCCTGGACTGGCAAGGACTGACCAGAGCCTGTGCGGACGGAACGAACAGACGTAATAGGGCCGAGAACAACGAAGTCACTACGACGACACGTCAAGTGATGAGTGGCACCTGAATTGATGATCCAAGTGCCACCTGGATCACGACTGGAGGACGCCACTGTACAACGGGTAATGGAACACTCGGCCTCAGACGGACACTGGGCAGCAGGTGGGGAGAAACGATGAAGGGCACAAAGGTGAGACTCATGAAGCCAATCTGTACAGTCAGGTCCATCATCATCACATGCCGACTGTGCCCCCCCACACGAGTCATCCCAAGCCACAAGAACAGACGGATCGACAATCTATGAATCACTCGGCTGTGACAACACACTCGCACCTCCCTGAAAGCGGAGCACCAGAAGGTGTCGGAGCTCGGCGATGGTGCGGTCGCGTGGGTCCGGATCGCTGCTACTCACCGTTGGAGATGCAGGAACAGCTGCAGTCGTGGCCGCCACGCGTCCGGAGGATGGCAAGGATGACGTGCTGGACGTGGAACGGAGAGCATCTGCAGCCTGAAGCCCACGAGTAATCCGTGCCCAGTCGCGCGGCTACTGGCACATGGTGTAGCGATGGGCGCCTCCACAATTGTAGCAGTGAACGGAACGTCCACTGCTACCACTGGAGGGCGACTGCTGCTCTGACTACTGCTGACCTGGTCTTCGCCTCCCCTTCTTCTTCTTCCCCTGAGCTGCTGCTGCAACACCTTGTGTCTGAGTAGGTATGGGCAGGGCCGAAGAGGAGGAGGAAGACAAGGACGTGATGGTGGATGAAGAAGGAGACTGCATGAGGGATGATGGTGGTGATGCGATGACTGCAATAGCAAGGGGAAGTCTCCTGATGGGCGACGGCTGCCTTGCGGGCTGAAGTCACCTGGAGGAAGAGCTGATGCGCCCAAGGGAGGAGCTGCAGAGTGGCTGAAAAAGGCTTGAGGAAAGCGTCGCTGTACCGTGTGAAGATGTCAGTATACTCAAGGCGAACTCCGAGCATGATCGTACGGAGCGCCCACAGATGTGTGCCTCCGAAGGTCCCAAGGCGCGTGTAGATGCGCATGGCGCGTCGCCAGGAATCAGCTGCAGGCTCTGCAGGCCCCTGACGGAGAGAGTGAAAGGCACAAATGTGTGCTGCACAGGTGGCGTGCGTCTCTGCAGCCAACAGGGATAAGGCCAGATCTCAACCCCCGCGTGGGTCGGCGTCCGTGCCTGTGCCGGGCTCTCCAAGGAAGGGGCGGAAGTCGACGACGGTCTCGCGTGGCATGTCATAGAGGAGTCCGTGCATCGCCCTCGCTGCTGTCAGCACCTGTGCTGGGTCTGTAGGCTGATACGGGCTGTGGTAGTAGGGCCACACGCCCTCTGAAGTAGCCCAGACCTGAAAAAGGATCTCCCAGCAGTCGAAGCCGTCCTCAGTGATGTACTGTGGAGGTGGTGTCTCAAAGTCCTTGGGTTGCCGCTCCGTGGGGAGAGCAACCGCAGGACGAGGAGGACGAGAGACTGGGAAGACTCTTGGAAGGGGATAGTCACCGGGATAATCGGGTGACGATCGCACCATAGGGATCCGAGGAGATCTGGTGCCCATATGCAGCTGACGGAGGCGCTCCTGAAGAACTCGAATCTCATGATCCGGGGAGTCATCTCGCATGCCTGGCATGAATGGCCCATCATCCAGGAGGTCAGGGGGTGGTGGGTCAGGTTGAGCTCTTGTCACGGGTGCCTGAGTCGACTGCTGTGTAGAGACCGCGACGCCGGCAACTCCCTCGGAAACCTTCCATGGGACTGTGGACTGGCCACGTAGAAGCTCAGTCAGCGTACGGATGGCATAAGTCTGCTCCTGCTGTAGGCGACGCATCTTAACCTGCTGGCTCCGCAGGTCCTCAATGGCCTGCGAGCGTGGGCTCAGGACCCCAGAAGAGGAGGAGGAGGGATCACCTGTCGCCTTCTCCTTGTTGTCCGACGAGTCCATGTCGCCTCTCGGTATGGGTCGACAGGTCAAGTTTGTCGGATTTCAAAAGCGTCAGCGTTTCTCGAGGAGTTGAGATGGAGGCAATTTTTGATTGACCGGCCAAAAATTTGGCTAAGTATGGTGCTAACGTCAGCAGGTGGTTGCTAACGTCAGCACGACCTGATGACATCAGCAGGCAAAAATGTTGACATCGGCTTGACTCCCTTTCTTTTTTTCCTTTTTTTTCTTCTCTCGCGGTTCTGCGCGAGTGTGCAGCCGCTCCGTGGTGGCTGCGCGAAAGTTGCGCGGAGGCTGCGTAGTAGCTTCCGCTCAGCTGCTGCTGCAGCTGTGCTATCAATTGAAGCAGCAGCTATGTGGCTACGTGCTCAGTGGTGGCAGCAGCGGCTGCGCAATGCCGCTGCTGCTACTACGCGCTGCGGCTGCTGCTCGCTACCGCTGCCGCGCGGTGCCGCTACTGCTGTTGTTGCTGCGCTGCTGCTGGTGCAGCTGCTACTGCTTTACTGGTGCCGCCGCGGCTGCCGCTACTCCTGCTGCGCCGCTATTGTTGCTGCCACCCTGCTGCTGCCGCCGCTGTCGCTGCTCGCTCCTGCTTCCGTGGCCGTCACTGCGGCTGCAGACGGCGGCTGCACTTGCTGCAGCCACCACACGCTGCTGTGGCTGCTGCTACGGCGCTGCTGCTACAGCGCTGCTGCTGGCACTACTGCTGCTATTGCTGTGCTCCTATGCTGCTGCTAGAAAGGTGGCAACGCAGCTGCTACGGTCTCACGTGACGGGTGTGGGTTGAGTCGACGGCGACCGGCTGTCTTTGACAGGCCCCAGTAGATCTGTTGTTACGGTGACTCTCACTACTGCTGCTCTGCTGCGTCTCTGCTGCGCAGCTCAGTGAGAACTGTCTCATTGCTTTGATACCATGAGAAGATGCACGGAATCTTCCTAGTAACACTCCCGTTGACCAGGCGTCACTACCTGATTAGACGGTGACGACAGTCACAAGTCGTGCATGCAACGGCAAGAGTTTGGCTAGGGGATACAAGGCAAAGTATCTGAATGCTTCAAAAGAATTTGCAGAGAGGAATGACAAATGACAGGTCCATGGCATAAGTACCTGCCGCGGCGCACGGCGGGTGTCGCACGCGATGCAAGATCTGTCCAAAAACCAGCCCAAAACCACTGTTTTGGTCGTAACTCTGCGCACACATGTCAAAACGCTACGCCGTCTGAACCTAGACGTGCAGAATCACGAGCCGGATGCTACAACTGGTTACATGCATGCATCCGGCATCGAACGGTGGACACACAATGCAGAACATGCAAAATCGGGCCCACGGCCAGTCCACCAATAAAGTCCTACGTGCTGCAGAAAGACTATAGGAAGTCCCGGGAAGCGTCCAACGGTCGTTGGTAAGCTCCAAGCTGGTAGTCCGCCATCAGATGTCGCACCGGTACCGCCTGGGTCCGCATCAGGGATCTGCACGAGTATGGACACGGCCGAGTGGTCACAGTAAACTGTACAGGTCGACAGGAAAGTCACAAATCACAACAATAGGTTCGCGAGAGTGGTCAAAGCTCTCAAAAGGTTTGAGAATATCCACTTGGTACGGGGCAGTTAGCCAGTTTGCCCTCAGCTGTTGGAGTGAATATTGCGGTTCTTGCAACGAAATGGGCTGTTTGTGTAATAGAAGAAATGCCCATCCGAGAAGATTAGGGACTTGTGTACGTCTGGTACATAACACCATAACAGCAAAAAGCCCTAATGCTAAGCTTGGTCGATATTTTGTATTGAACAAGGGAAGGTAGCAGAGGAGAGCCAAGTTTGGAACATGGGGCACTTGAGAAATTCTCAAGTAGAAGTAAGCGTAATTCAATGAAAAGCTTAAGAAAAATCGAGCACCTGTATGTTTTCACCAAAGTAAGACTCATGCATACTCCAAGTATAAGATAATCACTGCAGAAAATGCAATCATCTTTGCTTTGTCTATGGTTGCTTTCAAAACCTCTACCGAGAAGTCAAGGCGTTCCAAGTGTTACATACCAAGCGTATGCAGTTCCCTCGTCTTTCCACGTGGACATTTCTATCATTACACAATTAGCCCATCGTTTGGCAAGACCTCGATATTCACTCCAACGGTCGAGGGGAAACTCGCCAACTTCTCCCATCCCAGTGGATTTTCCCGAACCTTCTAACAACTTCAACCATTCACGAAACCGCAACAAAGGTGTAACGACCTTTTAGATAACATCTCGATGCACCAAGACGACTCTGGATTTATTAAGATACATCTCCCATCCACCTTGTCGATTCTCGAAGCCCCCCGACTTCTCAATGGAGCTTCTCAAATCCAACCACTCACGACTCGACTCCACCACTTCGGCGTCGTTCAACAAGCATCCCGATGACCTCAACTATGCCTCATTGAGAACTCGACACATGTACATATATGTTCGATCATTTCGGCACTTACCGCTAATCATCCATTTTACAAGTATCCCTGATTCTAACATGTGTTTTGCCTCGCAACTTCTACTTGTTGACCATCTACAGTCCATTCGGTGTAACACTTGGTATCAGAGCATTGCGGTGCTGGAGAGGCATCTGAAAAAATTACTCGTCCGGAGGACTACCTCGCACAAGTCATCAGTGCATCTCACACGTCAAAACTTCACAGACCTCGCGACTATGATGTGAAGCGAATGAGCGCATCCGACGATCAGCAGCGTATCTACAACGACGATATCGGCAATGGAGGAGCAGAACGTCCCTATGCATGCGAATCCTGAAGTGACAGTAAACTCTGGCGTGGCAGGCTACAGAGCAGCTACATCAAACCATACGACTCTGAAAACCAATTTGGTCACGGATTCAACGGCAACGAACCAGTCGCCTCCACCGACAGCATCAATGTCTGTAGTGGGAGTGACAAGTGGCACCAGACGACAAGCACGGATCTGCAGAATTGGCAAGCCATATCTCCGCGCTCGAGGGAATCAACAGCCACCTGCTCCAACAGCTCAACGTCGCGATGGGGGCTCTTTGTAATGTGAGTGCATGGAAAGCGGTGCTCTTCGAGACAAAAACCCAACTCTCGAACGAACTCAAAATTTGTCCGGTAAGACCTAAACCGTTCAATCCTACGATATCTGAATGACCAACGGCTCGGATATGGCTGACGAGTTTGGAAGTGTACTTCACTGCTGCTTGGGTCAACGACAAACAAAAAAAGATTGACCTCGCAGTCGCACTTTTGCGTGGCACGGCACTAAGTTGGTGGTCGAACTTAAAGGCCATCCATCATTAGCAGGATATCGGTAGAGCCTCATTGACGACTTGCGGCGCCCGTCTCATATCGCCTATCACAGGCGTACTGCCCTTGGAGCAGATCAGCATGCACAGGCAAGACACTCTGACGCCACCAACCGACTGAAATGAATTTTTGTGCATGATACTCGCATGCTGTACACCACTGAACAAAAAGTCTAGAGCTCGGTACAAGCTCTAGCGTCTGCGTAAGCAGTCTAGTATGGCAGAGTATATGTGGAGGTTCTGCGAGATCACAAGAGGTGCGGACATCGCCCCCGATGAACTCTGTTTTCACTACAACAACGGTCTCAAGCAAGACATGCAGCGAGCGATAGCCATCTTTGGCATCCAAAATGACTTACCACGGATGATCGCAGTAGCAGAAAGAATCGACAAAGCCGAGCACAATGCTTGGATCCAAGAATCCTACAGGTGGTGACCTCCCAACCACAGTGCTCGTGGAAATGGAAGAAGCTAGTTGGGGGACTCCTCGACTCCGATGGAAGTGGACGTCATTGACCAGAGAGAAACGCGAACTTGCTACAAATGCAAAAAATTCGGGCACATCGTTTGCAATTGCCGAAGCAGACAGTAGGCCAAAAAGGGGGGAGGTTGCCAAAACGTGAGTGAGGAAACGGCAAAGGGCACGAGTGAAACGCACAACTCTTGTTTGCGCAGGTCGATCTGCGCCAAACAAGCACCCATTTGAATGGCCTGCAACACCACAGGGGGTTTGTGAGATCGGGATGTTTGACGAGGGGTATGACGACAACCAACCGGCGATATCGCTACGAGTTCAACCTCGAGAACACAAAAGCCGCATAATGGTACCAGCACTGTTGGATGGAGGAGCATTTCATTGTTTTGTGTGCAATGACATGGTTTGTAAGCTGGGATTGCAGACCAAACCAGGGCTATTTGAAGGATAAACCGTCAATGGGAGATCGGAAATAAGGCGACTCCAAAAACCACTATGACTACAAGTGGGAGATATACAGGATGTAACGATATGGAGATCATGTCCAATGAGTAATCACAAAGTCATCCTTGGACAGGATTTCCTACACCGGCACAATCTGTAGGTTGACTGGAATAGCGGCAATGTGTACGTGGAAGTCAATGACACCAAGAGAAAGCTTTCGTGCATATGGCAGAAGCCGATGACATAAGCAACAAAGGTGGAAGTAGCTGAAGAAACCGCAACAACCGAGAAGTGACAATCCATGCAGCCGATACCGCTCAACGTAGCTAAGCATTGCATACGACAAGGAGTTTGCGTTTGGCTCGTACATCTCGGGCCAATAGAGGAAGCAGAATTGGCAGCAGCTGACTCATTATCCTCACCAGCCTCATCGGCATCAACCAAGTTTGCGATGGTACCCAAGGAGTTTGCACGACTCATCCAAGAGTTCATAAACATCTTTCCTGCCGAACATCCAAAAGCCCTACCACCTCGACGAGACGTCAACCATTGCATCGAGCTCAAAACAGGCAGCCTACCCACAGTCCAAGAGGCCTATCGGACAAGCGACCACAAACTGACCAAACTGAAAAAGGAGCTTGACGAGATGCTCGGTCAAGGGTTCATCCGACCATCCACGTCACCCTATGCCGCATGAGCATTATTCGAGAAAAAGAAAACTAGCAAGATACAGATGTGTGTGGATTACCAGGCTTTGAACAATGCTACCATCAAGAACCGCTACCCTCTCCCCCAATTGACGAGCTTTTCGACCAACTTCGAGGGGCAGGAATTTCACCAAATTCGACTTGCGCGGGACTTATCGCCAAATCCGCGTGATAGACACCGACATCGAGAAAATGGCATTCCGAACTCGCTATGGGCACTTCAATTTCACGATAATGTTGTTTGTATTTAAAAATGCCCAAGCAACATTCATGGGGGTGATGAACAATGTTTTACATCCGTATGTGGATAATTCTGACGTGGTGTACCTCGACGACACTTGACTGTACATCCGCACCCCAGAGAAGCACGATGGACATCTTCAAAAGGTTCTCAAAGTTTTTAAAAGAGAGATATTTTTCAGAAATCTCTCAAAGTGCAACTTCCATCTTCGTTTGATCGAGTTTCCGGGTCACGTCATCAATGGCGGACGAATCACCATGGTTTCAAAAGAAGTGGCGTAAGTGGCTGATTGGCCAACGCTGACCAACATTGGAGAAATTCAAGTTGTGCTCAACTTATACAATCATTACCTGCGCTTTGTATGTGATTACACTCAAGTTTCGACGCCTCTCTCTGATCTCACTTTAAAATAAAACGAGTGGCGGTGGGGCGATAGCAAACAAGAAGCATTCACCGCTTTAAGGAATGGTCAGACCTCTACGCTAGTCCCACAATTAGCGGATACAACAGCCGACTACGTCATGGGTACAGACGCCTCTAATTGAGCCATCGGTGCAGTCCTCCAGCAAGAACACGGCAACGGTGAACAATTGGTCGCATGCATGTCAACATAGCTGTGAGAACAGGAACTCAACTACGCCGTACATGAGAAAGAGATGTCGGTGGTCGTACATGCATTTAAGACATGGTGATGCTTCCTTGGATATCACTGGTACATCGTAAGCACTGACCACCATGTTCTAAAGCATTTAAAGGCACAGACAAACCATAGTCGATGTCAAACCCAATGGATGGTTTTCCTTGAATCCATGTTTGACTATGAAATCGAGAACCGGCCAGGCAAAATCAACCCAGCCGACTCACTCAATCGACGGCCTGATTTTATGGCCAAAGAAACAACACTTTAACTACAATGAGATCCATATCTCAAGCAGCTGTTCACACCAGGCTATGAACAGCATGGCAGATACAACAGGGCCAAGTTCTGGTTTGACGAACCCTACTGGCGCCGAAGATTCACTCACCAGGTGGTCGCTCCCCTAAGCGAAGAACTCCGCCGCATGCTGCTCGAAGAATGCCGAGACACCGGTCTAGGTGGACACTTCAGAGAAGACAAGACACTTATGAAGTTGGAAAAATGCTATTGGTGGGACAATATGCAATCGAAGGTGGCCAACTTCTGCGAGTCCTACGACACGTGTCAACGACAAAAATCCCGTCATACATGGCCACCCAGACTTCTACAACCACTCCCAATTCCGACACAGCTGTGGATAGACATCTCCGTGGACTTCATCACGGGACTACGAGTCACACCCGAGGAATATGATGCCATCCTCGTGGTTGTCCGTAGGTTTTCCAAATTGTCCCACTGTGTTTTGACAACGACCACCGACATCGCTGAGGGGACAGTGCAACTATTTTTAAACAACATAATGCGGCTACACGGTGTGCCAAAAAGCATTCTTGAGCAACAGAGACGATCGATTCACCATCCATTTTTGGCGCGGACTGATGAATCGCTACGACGGCCGAATTCAAATTTGAACAGTGTTTCATCCCCAAGCTGATGGCCAAACCGAGCGGACCAATGAGACATTCAAACAGCTACTCCAAACACTATGCGAACCCCATGGGACGAATAGGGACAGAAATTCCTACTACCGGAATCGCATATAATTCTGCAGTCTCCACCACAACGGGTAAAACTCTCTTTGAAGTGGTGCATGGCAAATTTCCTGCCACACCTGCAAGAATACACAGCCAAAGCAACATTCCTCCGGCTTATGTTCAACGCCGCAAATTCACCACCATCTGGGAAGAAACACAACTGACCCTCACAAAGACGTGAGTAGCAATGAAGCAAAAAGCTGACCAATGTTGCAGCAACAATGTTCTCACCGTCGGTGAAAAATTCATCCTCAGTGCCGTGAACATCAAACTCCGAGGAGCCGAGTGCTCAAAGCTCAAACGCCGATGGTTGGGACCATTTGAGATCGAGTGCATGCAAACCTCTGTGGTCGTGCGAATCAAACTCTTTGACACTATGCAAGTTCATCTGGTATTCCACATCACTAGAATCAAGCATTACCAAGATCCTGGAACGCACTTCCCTAGCAGGGATGTACCTCCTCCTCCACCTATACGAGTGGACCAAGACACAAAGTTCGTTATCAACGACATCCTCGGCCACTGACGACGTTGCAAGAAAATAAAACATCTTGTCAAGTGGCACAGCTACAACGTCGCGCATAACAGCTGGGAACCCTATGCCAACCTCCAAGACGTCAATCACTTCATCGACGGCCACTACCCCCGTCACCATGCCACAACAATTCGCGCGCCTTGAAGTCGCTGCTAGGACAGGGGAAGTGTTTCGCATTAGATGTACTCAAGTCCCTAATACTTTTGCATGGAAACTCCAATCATTACACAATTAGCCCATCACTTGGCAAGACCTCTATGTTCACTCCAACGGTTGAGGGTAAACCGGCCAGCTTCCCTCGCCCCAGTGAACCTTCCTGACCTTTCGACAACTTTGGCCATTGTCATGAAGCCACGACAGAAGTGTCACGACCTTTTGGTTGACTTCTTGATGCACTGAGATTAATCTGGATTGATAAAGATGCATCTTACATCTGCACCGTCAATTCTTAAAGCCCCTTGACTTCTTGATGAAGCTTCTCAAATCGAAGCACTCACGACGTGACTCCACACGCGTTGCTCAACAAGCAATTCGACAACCTTGACCATGCCTTATTCAAAACTCAACACTTGTACATATATGTTCAATCATTTCGACAATTTTCATCGAAGTACACTTACCGATAACTATGAATTGCACATGTGTCCCAAGTTCTAAATTGTGTTTTGCCTTGCAACTTCTACTTGCTCACCATCTACGCTCTGTTCGGCATAACACCAAGAATGTTGAGGCGTTTCTTACTAGAACTTTCATACTGATACGCTGAGTGAAATGTAGGCATTCCATTAGGATAATGTATAAAGAAAAACACAGTTCAAGGATTTGAGACAACATTTGGATGACTTGTATTTTGAAGTGTGCTTCAGTGACAAGTGTCGAACATGTCGAGTGAATGCATGTAATAGCAAGTAACATAATAAGGTATGTGTATGGTCTTGGCTACTCAAGTCCAGCAACACGTGCGACACCACAATATGCCATTATGACACACACAAAGTTTGTCAAGTTATCTAGTGGAGTCAGCAAGTCATGCCACGTCAGGTTGATATGCTTGAGAGGCGAAACGCCTATGGTAGGTGATGAGAGAGCGGTCATAGCAGTTTGTTTTGCATGTGACGTGAGACCAGACTCTTGGTTTTGTTAGATGACATTTAGATTGGTCCACCGACTCAACGTTGTGCCACTCAAAGGCGAGGCTATGATACAAGTTTTCTTCTTTTCTTTACACTAGTAGTGGTGAAGTACACCTCCAAACTCTTCAGTCACATTCAAACCATCAGTCCTTTGGAATTCAAAGGATTGAATGGCTCAAGGAGCATTTTTCAGATGTGGGGCTTGATCAAGAATTGTAGATTTCTCTCACTAAGTATTGCTTCCAATGTGTGCTCATTCTGAAGCTCCTCCATCGTGATATTGAGTTATTGGAGAAAATGGATTTTATGGATCTCACATCTCGACATCTTCTGCTACACATCCATATTAATGCAACCTGTTGGATGATGCCTCCCATCATGCCAGGTTTTTTCACAACGTGCAACAACGGAGGCGAAGGGTTCATCAAGCCCAAGGAGTCCGTCACCGAGTTTGTTGTCGGGGCTGTTGGTGCTGCGCATTCACTGTGAAAGCTATCGTTGCTACCTGGTTTTCTTGGAGAGTGTTGTTGATTGCATGCTGCTGATCCTCTATTGAGGGATCATTTACTGCTGCTACTCATCGGTTCCGCTCGCTCTGTTCACCAATCTTTTCGCAATGTCTACGAGTTTCTCAACTGTGGACATGTGCTCAAGACTCTTGCAAGATTGTCACCCTGCAGTTTTTTTTTGGCTGCCCCTCTAGCATTGGTGTGCTTTGGTACCAAGTGTTACATCAAGCATACCATATGTGGTTCACAGGGATGGTGTGCGGAGCAGACAAGAATTGGAGGACTGGGGACTATAGGATAGTTCATGTTTAGGAGTGCGTGTACTTTGATGATAAGTTTCCAACATTTCAAGAAAATACATACAATAGCGAGAAACACAATCAGGCATATGCTGGTTCTTCGGTTCTTTAGTCAAGCAACTTGTGCAACTTCACATCCTGACTGGTCACTTCGAGAAACTCCATCAAGAAGTCAGGAGGCTTTGAGAATGTCAAGGCATGTTTTGTAAAAGCTTAGCAACGTCAACAAGTTGACGGAAATGTATGAAAACATTGGTGCGGTTTGCAACATTTATGTCAACCCTTCTGCTAAGCGGTCCGATGCGTCAGAATTTTTTGGAGCAAAAGACCAAAGGTCAGGGCAGGTAGCCAATATGTCGGCCAAACAGCGTAAAATCCTGAGGTCAACTTGTGGTGGACAATAAATGTACAGAAAAGTTTCCCACTTGCAAAGTTTTGGGACTCGTGTACGCGTAGGACGCAGCACTTCCTCCCATTTTTTATAGACGCATAGTGTGGCACTGATATTCCAAAGAACGGTAGTAAAATTCCTCATATACCAAGTGTGTTTTCAGGCATGATTGTAGCATGCATCATAGACCAAGAAAAGGAAAACAAAGAGAAAAAAAAGGGACATGGATTCATCCATGTTTCTTAATAATGTCGATTAAGTGATAACCCCTCTCCTTTTTATCACCCTCCTCCTCGTTAGGAATGTTGGAGAAAGAAACATCTGTGCTGATTTGCTGCTTCAATATGGCAAAGTCCAAACTCCAATCAGCGGCTCTAAGAAGATTTTAGAGATTAGTCTGTGAATCTACCGGGTGGATCTTGGCACAGGATTTACCTTCGAATGACCAGATTTTCTCTAGCATAAAATCCATCAATATGTGAAAGGAGGTTGGTGTGCATGGGTGCAATGCATGCCTCTTGGAGCTGAACCCTGTGTAATACTGCACAGGCGTGATGGTCAGGTGGGACCACGTCTATCAATTTTGGACACACAAACCTGTGTGAGGGCGTCAAGTGGGGATCACTCTGCACCGATAGTCTTGAGGCACAACTCAGTGTGTCTTGATCATCACCAGGTGGAAAACCTACTTGGAGAACTCAGGTGCGAGCTTCATGGTGAAGGCAATATACGGACCATGTGTGATTATGTGGTGTAATCAACAGAGCAGCAGCAAAGCCTCTGAAAGAAGCAACTTATGGAGAAGGAGTACCTGGAACCTGGTGAAGTTTCCTATGCAAGGAAGCCTCCCCATGGCCCAAGTATGAGCCAGTGGACAGCTAAGGTTGAGAGAAAGCTTCCACAGAGAGGAAGGTTCCATATGGGGGAAGTTTCCTCAAGCCAGGTTTTCAGACATCAACGGTTCACGTTCATCTGAAATGATTGTTGAGATGCAAGCATTCCAGCTACGGTGATCAACAACTCTCACTAGTCCGAGAGAGGGCACAAGATTCAAGGATTCGAGGCACAGTAATGGCTTGCACGTACAAAGCCACGTGGCCAATTGTGGTGCATGAACCACTTATGGTGAAATTTCACCGTGCACAAGAGGAACCTTGTCCAATCACCGCCAAAGCAGTAAACTTGCTAGGGTCACAAGTATAAGAGGCAGTGGCCTTGGTATACTAAACTATCTTTAGTATCTTCTGTCAACAATCTTCACTTAATGTCAAGTCCATGTGCGAGGCTTCACGCCTCAACATCAGAGCTCCGATGACCAAGGCACAGATGGAGATCCCTCCAAGACTCCTGTAATCCCAACTCTGCCAATCAACGTGGTTGGAGCACACTCTTGGAGATCCCTCCAAAGGCCCCTATATGTCTGGCTCTGCCTGCCACCCTGGGTAGAGGACATTGTTGGAGATCCCTCCAAAGGGTCCTGCAATCCTGGATTTTCCTGCCAACCTGGGTGGAGGACACTGTTGAAGATCCCTCCAAGTCCCCTAGAAGCCTAGCTCTTCTTGCCATCCGGGGAGGAGGACAACCTGTCTGCTTGTGGTCAATCTACCACAACTTGGTGGTCGTGCCAAGACAAGATAGACTCTGTTGGATATCTCTCTAAGAACCCTATAAGCCTAGCAATGACTATCAGCCCTGCAAAGCGGTGGCCCTGACGTCTTGAAGGCCTTCAATCATTGGATATGCGTACCTCCTTGCTAGGCCATGAAGGAGTTTGCGCCCTAGTTTGGGGCCAAGAGATGTGTTCGAGCATGGACATCACCTATGTTTAGCTACTTTTCCGTAGAAACATCTTGTACTCATGCTTTGTACATTCAACAAGATACCACTCCACATTTGTAGATCTGCTAAGTTTCCTTTGCACACTAAGTATCCTAGGGCAGCAAGAACCTTCTTGCTGTAGTGAAAGCTCTGCGGTGAGGCAGTTAGCCATCCCGCGTGTGCCCTCCAAAACCCAACAATAACTAAGAACCTTCTATTTCTCATGCGGGCGCAGCAGGCACAAAACAAACGGTACGTAGGACACTACATGCTAATGAGGTGTTTACATGTTGCAGAAAAGGAGGTTGTCGCTCAATTGTGATTCAATGAACACCCCCTTTTCTCAACATACATCTTCAGCAAGATGCAAACCCACACTTTTCACATGCAAACACTGTTTGAATTATTCCCAATACATTGGGAGTCTTGAGCACGGTGAAATTTCAATGTTTTGTGGGTTTACTTTCTAGAGGCACCTGCTGGAGCCATGGTACTTGGAGCCGGCAGGTTCACTTTCAATACATTGGGAGTCTTGAGCCCCCCACATAAACTACGTAGCAAAGAAGGGTGTCATTTTTTTATCCTCCCTTGTTTTTTCAGACATGACCCTAATGTCCCCCTACTTTGGAACAAAAAGCCCCACTTGGGAACACTAAGCCCCAATCGCCACTAGCTCAAGGAAACAAGCTTAGTGTGTCCTTGACTCCAAAAAATATGCCCCATCTGCCCACCAATTTCTGCCAAGCTCGGATGTCGAAGTGATTTGGTGTTTTGGCATAGAAATGATTCTCATCAAGCTCTAGATTGTGCCCCTTGCGATTAAAGGTCATGAACGTGCATTGAGAGGGGAGTTGAATGACAAAAAACCATCGACTTGCATTTTCATCTTTGAAAAGAATCCTACCCCGTAACCCCCTCACCTCCCCCCATCTGCCCCCCCC
>SZWC01014356.1:49481-75124 GCA_023375785.1 Penium margaritaceum | reverse complement strand
ACGTCGCTGACGACTTCAGCGGACAGTGGCGGGCGCCGGTGAGCTAGAAGTGGGTGGGGATGCCGTTTTCAGCCCACTTTGCGAGAGCAAGGGGTGAGGCTGGGTGTCGTTGAAACCGGTCGTTAGGTTCCTCAACGATCGATTTCAGCGATGACCGCAACTTCCTGTCCGCGAGGTTTTAGCCATACAGTTGCCTAGGTTGCGTAGCTCGGCGCTCCACGTCGATCCGTCCGGATAAACTCAAGGCTTCCCTCTTCCAAAAATCCCAGCGCGCCCCAAGCAGAACATGGATGACTGAATTGAATCGGCCCAACAGTCCCCTTGTCCACCAATCACATGCGAATATCGATAGTTGGAACCTCGACATGCGTCCGCGTTCGGGAAGAGGCGCTTCGGATCTGACCGGCTGCGCCAGTCTTCTGACCGGCGATGATGATGACTGCTAGTCGGCCCGCATTTCGTGGACTCCACATGTCCTTCAGCAAAATGCGTAACGAACTGTCCGATAGCGTCCAACGACCGATTTCAATGACACCCAGCCTCACCCAAGATTTCCTGGGACACAAAAATGACATCAGCAAAGTGGGTGGGTGGAATCGCAGTCCCCACTCATAACAATCCAGCCACGGCACTCGTGGCTTTCAGCATGCGTCCAAGAAATCTTTGCCCGCATGGTTGTGCCACTGTGACTGCGTACAACTGTCTTTTGTGAGCTTTGCGGCGTTGTCCGGTCTGCACGCCAACAGCCGCATGGACTAAGCAGACTTGAGCTGCAAACCAAACCAGTGTACCAAACTAACGACCCTGCTTCCAACATTGAATTCGACCTAGCCATGCGCAGGATGGCGACAGAGTGCAAAACCCACAAGAATGTTTACAGAATAACTTCCGACTTCCTCTCATACCTTCAGTCTCAGCGAAGAGCCCGGGAAGAAGCCTCTAGCTTTTCACAAAAACATCGAGTCAAATGGGGGGGGGGGGGGGGGACTGTGTTCTCCTGTTGGGGAAATCTCTTCATGTTAGTGAAAAGATTGCCCAAAATGGAGACAAAAGAATCATTCTGTGAAACAACCATTAAGAATAATATGAAATAATTAAAAAATTGTACCACTTTCAACAATGTACCATATTGCATGAAAGTTCTCATGGATACGACGAGCTCAAAATTTTGAATTCACCCAGAGGTTCATGATAATTGAAAACATATGTGTGGTATTCTCTCCCTTATTTTTCACGAAATAATGTATAATTCTTTTCAGCCATTAACATTATAAAAAGAATTGTGTAATACACTACTTGACACCTTTCCCAAAAGCTTTGAAGGGTTTTGAAATAACTTGAAAGTCAGATAGATAAGCATGTTCTCCATTCATGAACCTTTATGAAACCAGGTTTCAATTTTGAATCCCCCGAAAGATTTTTTTAAGTTAATGATTGTGAATGTTTTTGCATAACCCTTAACAAATTAGGCGGCCCTTTCTTCAACTCAAAGATAACATATATGTACGAAGCATATTCATGGAAGAATATTTTTTTCAGCAATATAAATTCAAAAATAATATATAAAGAACAGTTTTCATCCTCATAAATTCTCATGATAAAAAGAAAATTGTCTTTGCATATATTTATGAGTCATTATTCAATGGAATAGAAACCTATATTCTTATGATGCAAAACATTTTGCGTATCCATTTAAGCTTAAATTATATTTCAGCAAAAAGATAATTTGATGTTTCTCTACAAGTAGCCTTAAAGATATCCTCTTCTAGCTCAACTTGAGGTGTATTTTCCACTTTTTAACAAAAACAATTCCTAATCAATAATCAAATAAACAAAAAATTGACACCTTCAGCTTCATAGTGACCCTTTCATGTTTACTAATCCTTCCATTTCCTTATGGATCTTGAAAAAACTGTGACTACGTAAAAACTAGTGAACCATCCTCTCCTTATCGAATCTTCAACAGACCTCATACCCTTTAACTACCTTTGGTAGTTATGCAAGTTCCAAAGAAGAAGTGTATTTATTCATACCTTGAAGGATAGAAGAACATGAGGTGAAAAACAAAACACATCGAAAGGAAATTTTCGTTCACTTTACCATGACGTAAGCTCAACCAAAGATTCTCATCATCGAGTAATACATGAATCACTCTTGATATAATACTTTCAAGCTTGATCTACAACTGTTGCCTAAATCAGTAGAAACTCGTTAAGTTTATACTAAGTTAATTCTCGACTTCTGTACCTCTACTGCCATCAACTACCACACATTTGATGTCTAAACTTGGTATTTGAATCAAGAATTTTCCCATAAGGGAATTCTATTTACTCACTTCTTTGAGATAAATGCTGACATTTGAAACATGTTGGCAAAGAGTGTGTTAAAACGTGTGGACTTACGTGCTTACGCTAGGAGGATGTCTAGTTTAGTTCACATGAATTTTCACCATGGTAGGTTTTTGAATGATACTTATATGACACACGTCATGTTGTTTTCATCCACACAAGATTACACTAAAAAAATTGAAAGATATGGATCAATGTATGTGTACAACATTCAAGTACATATAAATGGCTTTCATTTCTTTACATTCAAAATGTTCTCATGCTGTTTCTTTGATTAAACTTACTGATAACATATATAGTCTATTTACTTCATATTTTAGGCGAAAGAACCTATTTTGACCTCGTTTCCTTTCCTTACATGAAGATAATGTTTTGTGACTTTTAAAGGATTAATTTTCAAAGCAACCCATTTTAACTTTGATGCATGGGGATCTTCTCATTAAGTTATACTTCCCAGGCCAAATAGAAAGCGGTTCTAACCGATTATGTTGTCATCAAATTGCACATTTGGTTTGAATTCAATTCTTTTTGTGGTAGCCTTTTGGTTGCATTTACTCTCATTTCAAGGAAATATCCTCTTTTAATGGCCAGGTTTTTTTGTCCTTTTGAGGACCTAAAAATGACTCTGTTGAGGACCTAACAATGACTCTGTTGAGGACCAAACAATGACTCTGTTGAGGACCTAACAATGACTCCTTGTCATGTATTTTCTTTTTCCTTTTGAGGACCTAACAATGACTCTGTTGATAAAAAATAACTGAAAGATTTCCTCACCCTTGAAACGATTTATGAATAAATGTATTGGAAGGTGAACAAATAAATGATTAGGGAAACTTTGTAGAAATTGTTTAACATCACAAAATGCCCATAGTTGTTTTCAATATACAAAATGGATATAAATCTAGGCTTTATTTGAATAAAATTTTATGGATTTTTTATGAGTATGCTTTCATGCAAAAATGCAGTTTTTCATACACTTCTCATAAAATGTATATAACAGGGGTGATTAACTCAAACTTTGTTAGGAAGAGGACTGATGGAAAAAACCCTACCTCATCATGGTTGGTGTCGTGAAGGCCACACTTGAGGTCTTAACCCTGCAAATTAAGGGTGGTTCATCACCCTAAGACCTAGAACTCTCTACAACCTCTTGGCTACTCATCACATTTAAGAACTTTGATTTTTTTGGTTTTTTTAACCACGTGGTGCTTATAAAAGTTTTGGCAAGCTGTAAGAGAAGAGCCTCACAAGAGTCACCAAAGGGCTATATTAAGGGCATAATGGATCTCCGTGTACTTTGCCTTCATCCCTTTACTTGCATTTTAGTTGTTCTCTAGCTGTGACTTAGATGATTTGCCATGATGGCACAGCCTCAAACAGAAGAATTCAATTCCTTGAGAAACACTTCTTCCAAAGGCTTGTTCTCCTTTTCCTATTCTCTAATGACATTAGAATTAGTCAGTTTGAGTTGGGATTTCAGACTAAATGCAAAGGCATCCAGGGTTAGCACCATGTTAGTCCTCTAGATTACACTTGTGGAAACATCCTTATAGCAACTTGGGTTTTTTCATCATTCATCTCTCCTGTGACATTTATTTTCAGAGTGTGTGCTCCTTGGAGATAGGCTTTAGTGTGTCAAGAGCAAACTTGTAACAAAAAAATGTAGACTTGGAGAAGTCTGGTAGCCAAAGATGAAAAATGCAGATCAATTAGACTAAATTCAGTCCGGGATATTCATACAATCTGACCAGCTAGCCCAGGTCTGAGCTTACTACTTTCTTTGTTTGCTACAAGATACTTCCGCCTGTAGTAGATGCCCTTTTGAAACTTGAACTCGATGCCCTACTTGCACCTAGTGCCTTGTGCAAGAAGTCCCTGGCCTTCGATCATCTAGATCGACGATCCCTTTAGTCTCTAAGCGAGCCTCTCATTGGTCACGTATGGCTCATGGTGGTGGGTGCAGTCACCATGTTATCAACACCACATAAGAACTGCGACTGTTCCATGGATGCATTCACCAAGTTGTTTTGCAATTTTTGACCGCATGTGTTTGCAAGAGCTCCTTCCGTAGTGAACTAGTTGATTGATAGTATGTCCCACATGTTATTAACCGAGGGGCCACAACCACCCTTGCCTGGCGTATTTGGAATGTCATGTGCCGGTTTGTTCAAAGAAGCCCAATGGCATGGGCGTGAACCTCACGCCAATGTTACGTCGTGAAATCTCTCCCCATCCTACTTCTTTTATCTACGGTTGAGTGGAGGTGGGATCGACCGCAAACAAGATTTTCGATAACAAAAAAATGCCTAAATGCCCCCAAAACTTGGACAAAGCCCCGGGAATGCCAAACAAATGTGGGAATTCCTCACATTCACCCGCTCTTCCAAGTCACAACATCGTGGCGAGACAAATGTACTTTTGGAAATAGTGTATGTACCCCACACATGGAAGTTGGCCTCCTACTCCCAAAAGTTGTTCTCTTCTGTTTACCCCTTCCACTACACTAGTAATTCATGTCAATTTCCCTTGTGGCAATCTACTAGAGTTTTCTCCACCTTAAACTCTTCACTTCCTTCAACCTGGACAATAGGAGTTGGAGATGTCCATCCGCAATAGAAGAAGGTGTTGGGGTTGCTATAAGATCAAAGTAGGGATTTGTGGAACATGAGATGGATTGTGTAATGAGATGGCAGCTCTAACATATAGAATAGGGGCGACTTCTTCTCTAGAATGTAAAATGGACCCACCTATTATAGCTTCAACTTAGGACTTCCAACTCCCATGAGCTATAGGTTACCAAAGTTTAGCATTTCCTTATCGCGCACTTTGAACTCCTCCAATGAGCGATGCTTACCAGCATGCTACTTCCACTTCTTCTATGCCTTGAAGAAGCCTTACCACACCATGGCATTAGTTATGGGAAACCTATAAGCAATCCCATGCACAATGGGAAATGATGACATTGTAACAAGGGTGGCAGGTATCAATGATTGGTAGCCATTCACCACTTCAAACGGTGACATTCTTATTGTTGCTAACATCGCTAAGGTGTAGGAGAATTTTGCCACTCTAAGCTTCTCCTCCAATCCCTCTCAATCTTGTGGGACCATGCCCTACAACAGTTGCATTAATGTTTAGTTCGTGGTCTTTGTTTTCCCATTGCTCTATGGGTGGTATGTTGTGGTCTACTGTAGCCGCTTGCCTTGCTTTCCATGAGATCACTCCAATGCTGCGAAGTCAAGCATGGATTTCAACCCGATACCACCGAGTGCAACACTCCATGTAGCTTGATGACATGATCGAGGAGTAAAGATGTCCCTGCAATCATGATGCTATGGAGACATGCGATGAAATGTGCCTCGAACATCGTGTTGTTTTTCTTGGTGCATAACAAACTACGTGTCAATGTAACGGGATTTCTGTCCATGGCCTTGATGGCACCTTAAATGACTTGAGTTCCTCTTGTGGCTTGGTCCTCTGCCCCTTGATACGTTGGCACACATTACAACTACAAACATATTTCTTTTAGAAAGTTTTGACCGACAACCACCAATATTGGCTTGCCAAGTCTTTTTGGCACGACAATCCCTTACTCTTGCCTCCTTTCCCAGTGCACTCCATCACATGTGGTGTATTTCAGCGTGACACTCGTTAACTCTTCATGCACATCATACCTGTGTTTGAACAGGCTATGGATGACTTGAGATCTTATCAGCACATTGATGGCATTGAGGCTCAAGCCCTACCTTTGCGTGAAAGGAATTGCCACATTCACTTTCCTAGGCTTCTACTGGATCTCGTAGTAAAAACATCCTTCCAAGAACTCTATGAAGTGAGTTTTTTGACGACCTAAGTTTTATTTCGTCTTCAAGTACTTCACGGCATAATGATTTGTGAAGACCACGCATCATAACAGCTTTAGGTAACACCTCTTGTGCTTGAACACGTGGATCATCTCCAACATCTCCTTGTGGCAAGTTGTGCGATGCATGCACCATCAACTGTAGCCCCGTTCTGTGATCTTGCATGAGCAATGCCTAAATGGCATAGTCGCTTACGTCAATCGCCATGAAGTACTCCATGGATAAATCTAGATGCACCACAACTAGAGCATCACACATTGCAACATTAAGCTTCTCAAAGCCCTTATGCACTTGATTACCCTATTCCCACAACAGATCCTTCCCTAAGAGTGGAGTTAGAGGCGAACCCTTCTTTACATAACCCATATTGACTTTTTTACGGTAGTTGACAATCCTAAGGAAAGTTTGGATGTCACGCATGCACTTTCATGTCACCCACTACTTCATTGTTTCCACCTTCTTTGCGTCGAAGCAAAAACCCTTGTCGCTCACAATATGCCCAAGTCCACCCATCTTTTCTCAAACTCACACTTGGAGATATGTGCAAATGGATTCTTTTTCCGAAGAATGCATAGAATCTGCTGAGGGTGTTGCTGATGCACTTCCAAGGTCCAAGATTACATGAGGATGTTATCAAGGAAAACCAACAAAGACTAGTTGAAGTTAATGTGTGAGATGGTTTTCATGAGGTTCATGAACGTTGGTCGATCGAAACAAATACAAGGCACTCAAAATTGCCGTACCACGTTTTGAACACCGTCATCTTTGCATCCCACTCCGCAATCTGGATTTGATGGTACTTTGAGTGGAAATCAACCTTGCCAAAGTACTTGATTCCCCTTAGCTGGTCTAACAACTCCTCCACCCTTGGCAATGGGAACCAATTCTTGATCGCTACGTAGTTCAGTGCATAATTGTCCATGAACATCACTAGATTTTCTGTCTTTTTCTTCACGAAAAGGACTGGTGCAGCATAAATAGACATTAACAGTCTAAAAAACCCTTCCTCCGTCAGATCATTGAGTTGATTCTTGTGCTCACCCAGCTCAGTATCGTTCATGGAGCAAGAAGCCCGTACAAATGGATTTGCTCCCAAAACAAGCTTAACATTGTAATCGACGTTTCGTTTTGGCGGAAAACCCTTTAGGACATATGCAAGAAACACATCACCATGTTTGTCCAACACTCCCTTGATGCTTCTCGACAGGTTGGCTGCAGGTTCTTTCTACTCCTCTCCCCCGTATTGTCTTACATCTGGTGCCAAAACCTTTACCTTTACAGCTCCTCCCTTTTTTCGCACTCACATAAGGTACTCTTAATCCCCCTTGCACTCAAAATGATTTAGGTGCACGTAATTCAACTATTGCACCTTCATATGTGGTTAAAAAGAATCTGTTTCACAAAAAGATTATTTTATGGGACAAATGTAAGTAGAATTGGATTATTGTTTTAAGAAATGATTTAGACAATGGAATGAATCGTGGATATTTGAAGAAAATTTAATAATACATAACGGAGTACATTATCATTTTGTGTCACTACTAAACACAATAACGGAAGGATTAGGTTTTTACATTTGTGTGAGGATTTTGCAAGCAAGCATGTTCGTTATTTACTCTCATGCACCTTAATTCTGGTGGATGCGTGTTCATTAACCTGAAAGTGCCACGGTATGACATAGGACTGTGAGTTCAGTATTGTGCAAAATCAGTTTTCACGTTGAAATACCATTCCACTGAAACGGAAAACTAGTTTCAGAGGACCCCATGTACGTTCGAAATTCTTTTGGCCTCGGACGTTTTGAATGTTTTCGATTTGGCTGCGGTAATTCACATTGGCAAGTTATACAAGTTCTCTTTCCTTCGCCGGGAAATCGCCTTCGTTCATCGGACAGCAAGCTGTGGGGAAAGATCGGGACTGTTTTTGTTGCTATCATATCTGGCGATGCACGTTCTGGCTTTGGATCCTCTACAAACATGCATCTCCAGATCTCGATTCACGTCAGATATCCACCAGTCTTCTTCCGTTCATCGCTATCGCTCCTCTCACCCGCCGCTCTTCTCAAGCCCAGACGACCTACGAAGCAGCAGAATGGCTCAGCACTCAGCAGTGCAGTCTTTCGTCTCCGAGGGCGACGCCTTCTGCTCCTCCAGCGCAAATCACAGAGCCCTTGGCATCAAACAACTACGAAAGTTGGCACGATCTTCCTCCTCGGCACACCGGACCAATACGAGCCACTCGTCCCATCCTCACACCCGCGACTCCGCTGCTCGATGGAACAGCTTACCAGTAGGCCGCCCCGGCAACTGCACCAGCGGCAGCAGCGACTGGCAGGCAGCAGTGGAGCGCGAGGTCCTTGTGCAGCAGCTGCGCGCGCAGCTGCTGGATGCCCTCGCCCACAAAAGCGGCGGCCCGGACTGCTGCAACGACTCCACCCTACCTGAGCCCTGCACCTTCCCCGACCGTGCATTCGCCGCTGCTGACTACGGCGACCACTGCGGGGACGGAATGGAAGACGGCGACGATTCGGATTCGAGCCCGCCGCCTCTGCATCGCTCCAAAGCCGTCCGCCGGGGTGACGCCTCCTCCTTGTACACACCCGCTCTGCACCTGCTGCAACCCCCGGACGTTTGCCGCGGGGGCGTCGACAGCCTCAGCGGAGGAGACCGGTGGGCCGGCTGGGGATCCGTCGCAGGCGCACATCGCGGTTGAGCTGAGTCCGTGCAGTTTTGCATCACGCACTGCTCGACCGCCTCGCCCTCCTCGTGCCCCGACCTCCAACACCTAACGGGGTCGGCGTCAAGGGCGTGCGTTGTACCGCATTGGTCACTCCTGTCTCTTGGTGACCGTCTTTGAAGGCGAGCCTGGCCGCCGCGCCACAAACCGGGCCATGGCAGTGCGGCACAGCCCTGGCCCAGTTTGTGGCACACGGTCCGTGTGTTTCAAAGTCATACAGGCGCCTGCCTGCGCCTGCCTGCGCCACTCTGAACCCCGTCTGGATGCGCAGAGCTGGTGCCGCTGCCCCTCCGTCTCCGCATCCGCCTGCACCCTGACATAGAATGGCGGTCCTTTGGACAAACGAGCGTGCCCCAACGCGTATCCTACTCCAATGGGAGCTGGAGATCACGGCCATGACCACTCCAGTTTGCGTCCCTGCCCGGCTCTGGGGATGCCAAAGGACGTGGACATGCCCATGGATATGGACATGGTCCGCAGCAGCAAGGCCCCGTCGCCAGCCCCTTGCTGAGTATTGAACCGTTGCAGGACTGTTACACACGATTTCCCAGGCCAGTCTACCCCCAGACATGAGGTCCGTTATACATCCGGATTGCGGACGAACGCGCTTTAGAGTGCTTGCTCTCACCGACGTGTGAGCTCAGAATGCCACCAGGTTCAAGTGGAAGGCCAGGTTGCAATGCCTTCGGATGTACGGCATATCTCCCAACCATTTGTGTGTGCAAATGAATGTTTGTGTGTGCAATCAAGTGGTGAAGTGAAACTCCATACGGTTCCTTTCCTCCCTTTCTCAAGGAATCTAGGGTACGTCCTGTTATACATCATCATTGTGAACAGTGAAGTTCGCAAATTGCTCCAAATTGCATTGTTTTTCCTTTTCCTGGAATGAGTGTCGACCTAGGGATTCCATAACATGACAAGTTACATCGGTGGTGTTCCAACTAATCACATGGTGTGATGTTGTTTCCACATTGGCGGTGAAGATATGGAATTGTCCATGACTTTCATTTATGTAACTCATGTGTCTTTTACTCATGTTCCTCATGCTCGGCAAGGGATTGAAAGTGAGTGAGGGGTGTAGGTAGATTACCCTGACATGTGGGAGAGGAAGCAAGGGAAGAATGGATGGATTGAGGGAACGCAATGACCCTCCTAGCGACACCAGAGGGGAGAGCACGTTATGTAGAACATAGCGTGACAAACATTTCTGGATTTGGTCAAGGGAGAGCAAAGATATGCTTGAAAGAGTGTGGAAAGTAACTTAGACCACACAAGCAAGTGCGTATATGTAGTCTCATCCAAGTGCGAGCAATTAATCTAACCAATCAGCTAGAAGTTAGACTATCCCGGCTACAAGCTCCAAACCAACAGCAAAGGAGAACCCGACAGCCGTATGGGCTCCTCGAATATCCAAATGACAAACCGAAATAAGCGTCAAGTGCAGAAACAAAAACTCTACGCAACCGTACGAGAAAAAAATAGGGATAGCGCCATTGAGAGAAATGGACCCCGGGGGGTGGTCACCAAGAAAACTCTGAAGACAATGTGAGGGTGCGCCGGAAGGTGGTGATGTTGTCAATGCAGCCATCGAGTGTCCCGGCATACTAGCGAGCCATGGCGACAAGTCCAAAGGTCATCGTAATTGACACACCAACACTCCCCCATTACTCGCGGACGCCAGTCACCACAAGTGAGCAAGGGCCACTGAATGATGGCAACGACAGCGCAGAACAAGGGGCATGAGACAGAGCCACACAGGAACTGCGTAAAAAAAAGGAAGCACCGAGAGCGGGATATCAATCACGTCGGAGCAGAAGCAGGCAGAAGAATCCAAACATTGCGGGCAACAAAATTGAACTTGCCGCTGCACATCCCTTTTGTGAGGAAGTTTGCACGCTGTTGCTGCGTGTCGACACTCACGACAGAGAGATCACCACGTGATACATGCTTGCGTACAAAGTGATACTCAATGTTGATGAGCTTGGTGCGTGTGTGACACATGCTATCATGCTCTGCTATGCAACGCGTGCTCTCGTTGACGCAGCGGATGGTGAGGCAACGAATGGGCTGGCGCAGCTGCTACATGAGACGGCACAACCAGATGCTTTCACAGACCCCAGCCCCTAATGTGACGTACTCAGCCTCAATTAAGCTTCGGGCTACACATCCCTGCTGACCACTCTTCAATGAGAGAGCTATACCTCCGACAAGGGAGATGTAGCCGGACTGGCTACGCGCATCGCGATCATGGGCCCAACCCCTGTTAGTGTATCCGTCAACAACAACAGACCGATGTGCGCAAAAGTATACTCCAAGGCGTTGGGTAGACATGACATACCGTACGACGCGTAAAGCAGTTTCCAGATGGAGCTGACGCATATGCTATGAGAACTGCGACAAGAAGTTCAGAGCAAAGGCAGCATCTGCGCCGTCGTAGTCCCGAGGAAAATCAGGGAGCCAATGAATCGGAGGTACGTCGTGACATCGACAAGCTCCCCCAAACGATGTGGGTCTGGTGACATGAGGAGCCTCTGCCCAGCGAGCGTCATAGGCATGGATGCAGAGGGGACTGTGGCCTAGAGGTCAGCAAAGCGCTCCCCCAGGGTTCCGACGTAACCGTCGTTATGCACATGAAGTGAACAATGCAAGCGATCACGCTCAATCTCCATTCTTAGGAAGACACGAGCTGGACCAAGATCCTTCATTATGTACACGGACAGGAGGAGATCCTCCACAGCCTGGACAGTTGAGATTTGTGACGTTCTTGTACAGTCTACTGTGACCACTCGGCAGTGTCCATACTCGTGCAGATCCTTGAGGCGGGCCCTGGTGACACCGGTGCGACGACTGGCGGCGGACTACCAGCTTGGGGCTGGCCGACTACCGTTTCAGAAACCCCGGACACTGCCGGGACTTCTTGTTTTTTTTATTGCAGCTTGCAGGAGTTTTTGGGCCGACTGGCCATGAGCCCAATTTGCATGCTTTTGCATTGCGTGTCCATCGTTTGATGATGGATGTATTCATGTGACCAGTCATAGCGTCCGTCTTGTGATGTTGCATGTCTAGATTCAGACGGCGTAGCATTCTGACATGTGTGCGCAGAGTTATGACCAAAACAGTAGTTTTGGGCCGGTTTTTGGACAACTCTTCGGCCGTCGCGTGCGACACCCGCTGTGCGCCGCGGCAGGTATTTATGCCATGGACCTGTCATTTGTCATCTCTCTCTGCAAATGCTATTGAAGCATTCAAACACTTTGCCTTGTGTCCCGTAGCCAAACTCTTGCCGTTGCGTGCACGACTTGTGACTGTCGTCACTGTCTGATCAAGCACTGACGCCTGGTCAACGGGAGTGTTGCTAGGAAGCTTCCTTGCATCTTCTCTTGGTATCAGAGCAGTGAGACAGTTCTCATTGAGTTGCGTAGCAGAGACGTAGCAAAGTAGCAGCAGTGAGAGTCACCGCTGCAGCAGATCCACTTGGGTCTGTCGAAGACAGCTGGTCGCCGTCAACGCAGCCCACAGCCATCACGCGAGACCATAGCAGCGGCGTTTCCATCGTGCGAGCAGCAGCATAGCAGCATAGCAGCAGTAGTAGCAGCGGCATCAGCAGCGTCGTAGCAGCAGCCACAGTAACGTGTGGCGGCTGCAGCGAGTGAAGCCGCCGTCCACAGCCGTAGCAGCGGCCGTTGCAACTGCAGCGCAGCGCAGTAGCGGCGGCAGCAGCAAAGCAGCAACAGCGGCGGCAGCAGCGGCAAAGCAGCAGCTGCGGCGGCAACAGCAGTGCAGCAGCAGCAGCGGCAGCCATGGCGGCAGCTGTAGAGCGGCACCAGCTGCAGCAACAACAGCGCAGCAGCGGTAGCATGAGCAACGCGCGGCGACGACAACGCGCAACGGCCACATCGCGCAGCAGCAGCAGCGGCATTGCGCAGCCACTGCTACCACTGCTGCGCACGCAGCCACGCAGCTTCTGCTGCAGCTGACAGCAAAGCTGCATCAGCAGATGAGCGGAAGCTACTACGCAGCTTTCGCGCAGCTTCCGCGCAGCTTTCGCGCAGCTTCTGCGCAGCTTTCACGTAGCAGTCGCGGACCGGCTGCACGCTTGTGCAAAATTGCGAGAGAAAAAAAAAGGGGGGGGAGTCAAGCTGATGTCAGCAAATTTGCTTGCTCACATCATCAGGTCGTTTTGATATCAGCAACCACCTGCTGACGTCATCACCATACTTAGCCAAGTTTTTGGCAGGACGGTCAAAAGTTGCCAGCGTCTGAACTCCTCCAAAAACGCTAACACTTTGAAAATCCGACAAACCTGACCTGTCGACCCATACTGAGAGGCGACATGAACTCGTATGACAACAAGGGGGAGGGGACAGGTTATCCCTCCTCTTCTTCTTGGGTCCTGAGTCCACGCTCGCAGTCCATTTAGGACCTGCGGAGCCAACAAGATGAGATGCATCGCCTATAGCGGGAGCAGATTGATGCCATCCGCACATTAACTTAGCTTCTGCGTGCCCAGTCCACAGTCCCACGGCAGGTTTCTGAGGGAGCTGCCGGCGTCGCGGTCTATACACAACAGCCAGCTCAGGCACCTGTGACAGGAGCTAGCCCTGACCCACCACCTCCTGACCTCCTGGATTATGATCCATTCATGCCAGGCATCACAGGCGACTCCCCGGATCATGAGATTCGAGTTCTTCAGGATCGCCTCCGTCAGCTGCAGACGGGCGCCAGATCTCCTCGGTTTCCTCCGATACGATCGTCACCCGACTATCCCGGTGACTATCCCTTTCCAGGAGTCTTCCCCATCCCTCGTCCTCCTCAGCCTGCGGTTGCTCTCCCCACGGAGTGGCAACCCAATGACTTTGAGACACCACCTCCAAGGTACATTGGTGAGGACGGCTTCGACTGTTGGGAGATCCTCTTTCAGGTTTGGGCTACTTCAAAGAGAGTGTGGCCCTACTACCATAGCCCGTATTAGCCTATAGATCCAGAACAAGTGCTGACAACAGCCAAGGCGATGCGCGGACTCCTATATGCCATGCCACGCGAGACCGTCATCGATTTCCGCTTCTTCCTTGGTGAGGCTGGCACAGGCACCGACGCCGATCCCCGCGGAGGTTGGGATCTGGCCTTATCCCTGCTGGCCGCAGAGACGCACGCCACTCGTGTAGCACACATTCGTACCTTCCACTCTCTCCGTCAGGGGCGTGCAGAGCCTACAGCCGATTACTAGCGATGCGCCATGCGCATCTACACGCGCCTTCGGACCTCCGGAGGTACACAGCCGTGGGCGATCCGTACGATGATACTCGGAGTTCGCTTTGGGTACACTGACATCTTCACATGGTACAGCGACGCTGTCCTCGAGCCCTTTTCAGCCACTCTGCAGCTTCTCCCCTGGGCGCATCACCTCTTCCTCTAGGTGACTTCAGCCCGCGAGGCAGCCGTGGCCCATGAGGAGACATCTCTTGCTGCAACAATTGTCGCATCACCACCATCTTCCCTCCTGCAGTCGCCTTCTTCATCCTCCATCACGTCCTCATCTTCCTCCTTCTCTTCGGCCCCATCCACACCCACTCAGACACAGGGTGTTGCAACAGCAGCTCAGGGGAAGGAGAAGGGGAAGCGTGGATCGATTCAGCAACCGTCACAGTATCAGTCGTCTTCCACTGGTAGCAGTGGACGTTGTATTCAGTGTTACAACTGTGGAGGCGCCCATCGCTACACCGAGTGCCAGCAGCCGCTGGAGTGGGCGCGGATTACTCGTGGGCTCCAAGTTGCACATGCCCTCCGTTCCACGCCCATCACGTCATCCCTACCTTCCTCCGGATGCGTGGCGGCCACGACTGCAACTGTTCCCGCTCCCTCACAAGCGAGTAGCAGTGATCCGGACCCATGCGACCGCACCATCGCTGAGCTCCGACACCTTCTGGCGCTCCGCTTTCAAGGAGGTGCGAGTGTGTTGTCATCGTCGGGTGGTCCACAGACTGTCTGTCCGTCCGTTCCTGTGGGTCGTGACGACGCGTGTGGGGGAGCAACGTCAGCATGTGATGATGATGGGCCTGACTGCACTGATTGAGTTCATGAGTCTCATCTTTGTGCCATGCGTCGTTCCTCCCCACTAATGGCTCAGCGTCCCTTTGATGTCGGGTGTTCCATTGCCCGTTGTACAGTGATTTCCACCAGTCGTGACTCCTGTAGCACTTGGATCATTGATTCTAGTGCCACTCATCACATGACGTGTCGTCGTAGTGATTTTGTTGTTCTCGGTCTGTCACGTCTGTCTGTTCCGTCCGTACAGGCTCTGGTCAGTCCTTGCCACTCCATGGTGTTTGATTTGTATGTTTTGACGGTCCGTCTTGCCCCTTGTACCTTTTTGATGTGTTGTTTGTGCCTGATCTTGAGCTCAGCCTGCTTTCTGTGCGTGCCTGCACAGTGATGGGTCTCTCTGTGGAGCATACTGAAGACTCAGCGACTGTGACTGCCACTGACACTCGCAGCGTTGTCCTTCGTGCTTCAGTCGTAGATGATATGTATCGCATCTCTCGGACCTCCTCCCCTTGCTCTCCTTCCTCCTGCGGTCGCGTCTTTGTCACTGGTGTTCTGTCTCCGGAACACCAGCGGTTGCTTCATCGCCGCCTGTGTAACGTGGGCTCCGATACTGTGTCGACGCTCATTCGGACACAGCCAGCTCTAGGTCTTGACGCGACTCCTTTCGAGAAGCCACCCAAGACCGACTGTCTCTTTTGCGCTCAGAGGAAGATGCACCGATGCACCTATACTGACTCTCGTTCTCAAACGCTTCGGCCTCTCGAGCTAGTTCACTTAGACCTTCTCGGTCCTCTTTCGGTTGAGTCCCTGTCTGATCGGGGCCGGTATGTTCTGACTCTGACTGACGACTTTACCTGGATGCGGTGGGTTTATAGCCTGCGTCAGAAGAGCGACGCCGCCCTTGCGGTTCGACTTTGGCTAGTGATGGCTGAGCGTCAGTCACATCACATGCTACATGCTTTCCGCTTGGATCGCGTCAGTGAGTTCCTTGGCGAGATGGACGGGTTCTTTGCTAAGCACAGGATTTTTCACCAGGTCTCCGCTCCTGCTATCCCTCAGCACAACGGTGTTTCCGAGTACTGGAACCGCACCATGGAGGATGCGGTTCGCACTATGCGGTCTGAGTGCGGTCTCCCTGAGTCCTTTGTCTTTGAGGGTCTTGCCTACATGACTTGGGTCTGGAACCGCCTCCCGCATGGTCCACTTCCGGACCATATTGCAGCGTATGAGCTCTGCTTTGGCCACTGTGCTGACCTTTGTCTCGCTCGCGTCTGGGGATCTCTGGCCTCCGTGTGGTACACCGAGGACCAGCAGGGGTCCAAGGTCTCACCTCGGGGCCGCTTGTGTGCCTTCGTAGGCATTTGCCCGCGGTGAAAGGCTTGGCTCTTTTGGGACCCTACTCGTCGCCGTGTCATTGAGTCAGGCGATGCACTCTTTTTCAAGCCTCTCACCTACCGTGACCTGACTTTGATCACGGCAATCTCCGCCATACATGTTCCTACCTGTGAGGGTTCTTGGCGGATGGGGGAGACTTCTACGCCAGTGAGCACCTCTCACCAGGGTGACGTGTCCGTTCGAGCCCTGTTCATCTCTCGGTCTCTGGCCCTTGATGACCCGGCGATCATCGCCGTCGGTCCAGAGACCTCGCCTGTATAGCCTGTTCCACTCCCCACAAGTAGCCCTCCTTCTCTTCCCGAGCATACTTCTACGCTAGTACCTGCGTCTACTAGCACTCCTGTTTCTGTGTGTGGTCAAGCATCGCCTACTATCGTATCTGCTGGTGGCACTCTTGCCTCTGTATCAGGTCTAGTCTTGCCTGGTCCTGTTGTCACACCCAGCGCATTTCCTTGCACGGTAACACCTGCCTTGCCTCAGTCCCCACCAGCTGTGGTCGTGCCTGTCCCTGAGCCTAAGGTGCGCCCCTTGAGTTCCGGTTACTCCCGTGAGCCCGGTGGCCGTCTTCGACCACTGGATTCCGGAGCTAAGCGAGCGTCGGGCCCCGCACCCAGGCACCCCTCTCGCAACATTGCGAGTGGTGACCCCGGCACAATGGCCCTAGGCCTGAGTGTCTGTACTGAGCTCATAGAGGTACATCTAGCGTGCCTCGTAGGGCATGATCTCGTCACTCGCGAGTTCCATATTACTTGTGATGCAGCAGCTGATCTTGTGGTCGTCAGGCCTAGCACGGAGGCATGCGCCCTTGCCACACAGAGCTCTCCCTCTATGGCACCCGACCCTTGCACCCTGAGGGAAGCTCTCTCATCACAGGATGCTGACGCTTGGCGCGTTGCCTGCTAGGATGAGCTTTGCGCTATCCGAGAGCATAGAGTCTACGAGCTTGTCGACCTTCCACCTGGGAGGAAGGGTATTCAGGTCAAGTGGGTCTTTTGCAAGAAAGTGAAGCCGGATGGCTCACTGGAATGCTACAAGGCTTGCTTGGTCGTCAAGGGGTACTCTCAGATTGAGGGCATCGATTACACTGACACTTTTGGCCCTGTCGGTCGCATGACCTCCGCTCGAGCTCTGTTCGGTGTAGTGGCTCAGCATGACTGGGAACTGCACCAGATGGACGTGAACAATGCGTTCCTCCATGGCTCTCTGGATGAGGAGATTTACGTGGCTCAGCCACTAGGCTTTGAGGACGATGACAAGGTCTGGCGCTTGCGCAAGTCCTTATACGACCTCAAGCAGTCTTCGCGATGTTGGAACCGGGAGATCATCGGCACCTTGACTTGTGCGGGAGGCAGATCCCTCTCTCTTCATCTTGCCGACACCCGAGCGGTTCACCGCCATCCTAGTCTATGTCGATGACCTTTTGATCGTGTCTCCATCCCTGGAGGCCATGAAGGAGGCCAAGGCTGTCCTTCAAACTGCCTATAGGATGAAGGACCTTGGTCCTACATCGGTTTTTCTTGGTATGGAGATCGTGCGAGATCGTAGGCGTCGGACACTGTTGTTGCATCAGGCCCGATACACACGAGTCGTGGGGGAGCATTTCAGCGACCTCCTTGATGCAGTTCCCACCGCTTCCACACCTCTTACACCTGATGGGCAGGATGCCTCGAAGGTGGATGATCCCACATAGCTGGGGGAGACAGTGGACGTGACCTTGTACCTCCATCTCATCGGATCTCTGATGTACCTGGCCATTACCACACGTCCTGATATCGCTTTCGCTGTCGACCTCCTTGCTCAGTTCTCGTAGGCTCCACATGCCAGAACCCTTCACGCGGCTGTGCGAGTGGTGCGGTACGTGGTCTCCACGACGTACCTCGGACTCTGGTTTAGTCGGCAATGTTCGATGGTCCTTGACGGCTACACTGACAGCGACTAGGCCTGGAGCTTAGTTGGACGCAGCCGTACTGGCTACGTGTTTGTGCTCGGCGGTACCGCTCTGTCTTGGCGTAATGCGAAGCAGGGCTGCATTGCACGTAGCTCGTTGGAGGCAGAGTAAGTTGCTTTGGGCGCAGGGGCTGCTGAGGCAGTATGGCTGCAACGTCTGTTTATTGAAATTGGTCAGTCAATACTCGCCATTGTGCTTTGTTGTGACAACCAGAGTGCTCTCGCCATTGCGGAGAACTCCGGTGTCTTCCACGCTCGCATGAAGCACATTGCGGTTGAGCATCACTTTGTGCGTGATCTGGTGGAGCGACACGTGATCTCCGTCATGTGGGTTGACACTGACATGCAGCGTGCTGATCTCTTGACGAAGGCACTAGCTCGCGGAAAGTTCCTGGGGGCCATTCGTTCTGTTGGGCTTTGTCCTATGCCTGAGAGTGGTTGAGTTTGGGATGTGTGTCCGTGTCCCATCTTTTTTACATACACTATTGTACTTGTCCCAGTGTTGCACGCGTATGGACATGCGCACCATCGGGTCATGGGGGAGTGTTGAGATTTGTGACATTCTTGTATTGTCTACTGTGACCACTCGGCCGTGTCCATACTCATGCAGATCCCTGAGGCGGGCCCTTGTGACACCAGTGCGACGACTGGCGGCGGACTACCAGCTTGGGGCTGGCCGACTACCGTTCCAGAGCCCGGGACACTGCCGGGACTTCGTGCTGTTTTTTCTGCAGCTTGCAGGAGTTTTTTGGCGGACTGGCCATGAGCCCAATTTGCATGTTTTTGCATTGCGTGGCCACCGTCTAATGATGGATTCATGCATGTAACCAGTCGTAGCGTCCGTCTTGTGATCTTGCACGTCTAGGTTCAGACGGCGTAGCATTCTGACATGTGTGCGCAGAGTTATGGCCAAAACAGTGGTTTTGGGCCAGTTTTAGGACAGCTCTTCGACCGCCGCGTGCGACACCCGCTGTATGCCGCGGCATGTATTTATGCCATGGACCTGTCATTTGTCATCTCTCTCTGCAAATTCTATTGAAGCATTCAGACACTTTGCCTTGTGTCCCCTAGCCAAACTCTTGCCGTTGCGTGCACGACTTGTGACTGTCGTCACCGTCTGATCAGGCACTGACGTCTGGTCAACGGAAGTGTTGCTAGGAAGCTTCCTTGCATCTTCTCATGGACAGCGTGCGGGTCGGGGGACGCAATCAAGAGGTCGTCCACATAGACCAGAACAGTGAAAGAAAGTTCAGAAAAGGCATTCACACACAAGACTCGGTTCACTGTGCTATGGTGATACCCGCCCCGCTCCAAGGTAGCGAAGATCTCGAGGTCCTAACAACGTGGAGATTGCTTTTGAACATACAAGGCCTTTTGGAGTTGCCAGAACCTGTCCGTGCCGTCCTCAAACCGTGGAGGCTGGTCGAGATAAATCTATTCCTCGAAATTGCTGTGCAAGAAGGCATTGTTCACATCCATCTGGTGGAGCTCCCCATCATGCTGTGTCACGTGAGTCAGCAAAACCGTTGCCGTGAAGTACTTGCCAACATGGGCAAAGGTGGCATCAAAGTCCACTCCATGCACTTGGGAGAATCCCTTGGTCGTAAGTCAGACCTTGTATCGTTCTGCTGATCTATCCGGCCTCTCTTTTCTTAGAAACATCCAACGGGATGATATGGCCTTATGACCAAGCGGGAGCTTCACTTTCTCACAAAATCCATGCTCCTTAATTGCAGCGAGTTCCTTGTGCATGTCTTGCTCCAAGTGGGCTGCATCTGTAGCGTAGAATGCTTGTTGCATTGTGTTCGGTTTAGGCACACATGTCGTGGTGCCACTCGCAACGAGTGCGGTGGCGACAGAGGGACATGGTAGAGGCCGAGTAGACTCGGCTGCCGCAATGGCTCGGTAGAACTCATTAGCAATGAGAGAATATCCATGCGCATTGTTAGGCTGTACCACTGCCGCCGCCAACCCAAGCGCGTCAAGACCAGAGGCAGGAGTCGGTTGTGTGGGATCAACAACACCATCGCGAGCTGGACGGGCTGACTACACGGGCCTAGAGTGGCCAGATGAGAATGTACAACTGGCAGGCCGGGCATAGTGATGTGCAGACTGCAACGGTCTGAGTAGCTTGCCCGGCGCACAAAAAAACGATGACGAGATGGGAGACGGCGAGGGTGCGACTAGGTCCGCTGTCGATGGAACTACAACCAGCGACGTAGGGGACGACGCAACAGGAGATGACGCAGGGGCGACAGGAGAGGATGCAAGCGACAACGGCGATGCAACAGGAGATGACCCAGGCGTTGACACATGTGCAACGGGAGAGGATGCAGGCTACAACGTAGACGGGGCATGAGATGATGTATGCGTTGACACATGTATGATAGGAGAGGATGCAGGCAACAACGTAGACCCGATAGGAAAGGATGTAAGCGACAACGCAAACCCGGTAGGAGAGGACGCAGGCAACGATGCAGACCCATCAGGAGATGACGTAGATATCGACACATGTGCGACAGGAGAGGATGCAGGCTACGACGTAGACGGGGCAGGAGATGATGTAGGTGTCGACACATGTGCGAGAGGAGAGGATGCATGCGACAATATAGACGCGATAGGAAAGGACGCAGGCGAGGACGTAGACGCAACAGGAGAGGCCATGGATCATGACACAGACGCGACAGGAGAGGACGAAGCCAACGGTGTCAATGCGGGGAGACGGAGCGCAACCACTACCAAAGGGCACTCCATAGACACCACCTCCCCCTGCACGAGAGAAGGGCTCAAGCGACGTGATAGAACTAGCGATGTCACAAGAGAATGAGCTCTGAAAGAAGAGAGAATCGTGAGACTCGACAACTTGACCACGCTTAGGATCCCAAGAGCTCCAAGTTTTGGACTGAGAGGAAACACCAAGGAAAGGACAGAGACAACCTCAAGGAGGCAGCTTGCCATCACGTTGGTCATCAAGGAGCCAAACACAGGCCCCAGACACGAGCAAGGCGCAGGTCAGCGCGATGACCGCACCAACACTTGAATGGCATGACATGACCAGGCAGAGGATCGTGAAGAACACGGTTCCAAACCCACGTCATGTAGGACATGGCCTCAAAGACAAATATCGGAGGAAGGCTAGACTTGACAAGAAGGGTGCAAAAAGCGTCAGAAAGAGTACGGTTCCAACGTTCTGACACTCCGTTCTGTTGTGGTGTGTTTGGAGCAGAGAGCTCCAAATGCATCCCTTGAGACTGGAGGAAGCAGGCCGTGGGACCCATGAACTCCTCACCATGATCGGAGCAAAATGCTAATAGCTTATGATGGAAAGCACGCTTGGAAAAGCTTGGAAAAGCCAAGACTCAATTGTGAGCCCATCATCTCTTTTCTGGTGAAGGACAAAGATCCGGCGGAAACGTGAGAATTCATTTGTAAGACACAGACGTACCTCCCGACACCCCCTAGAAATTCATCAGGGAGTGGGCCCATGACGTACGCGTGGAGAAGAGCAAGGGGGTGTAGCATGCAAGAGTCACGCGAAGGAAAGGACGGGCGATGCAACTTTCCTTGTGCGCAATCAAGACAATAAGCACTTCAAGGCGCGGGGAATGTGCCACGGTCAAGACCAACAGTAGGTCGATCACATAGGAGGCTTTGGATGGTGGCAGTATGCACATGACACAAGCGGCGATGGAGCAAACATGTGTGTGCAGCAGAAAGTGAGGGAGCAACATGCACATGCGCAGCGGTAGTGGCGGCGGGCGATGGTGCAAACAAGGGCATGCGATACAACTTTTCTAAATGCAGACCACGAAGAACAGGATGGCTAGACAACTGAAGTGACATTGTGCCGACGCCACGAGACAAAACGACGTCCATGCCTTGATCATCCAAGCTCGTAACAGACAGTAAGCTGACCTCAAGAGCAGGGAGAAAGAGAACACCAGGCAAGAAGAAATCACCCGACGGACCAACAAAACAAAAAACACCAACGCCCTGAACGGGCATCATCTGGCCAGAGCCAGTGCAAACGAAGCATACGTCACCGACAGGCTCCAACGTGACAAACGCGGCACGAGACGACGTCATGTGATGAGTGGCTCTGAAGTCGATGATCCAAAAGCCACTCAACACACGAGATGGAGTGGACACATGACACTGCGCGGCAGTACAAACAAGTGCAGGAGAGTGCTATGCATGACCAGAAGTCACAGCAAGAAGACGCGGCATTGTGAACGACTGCCAATGATCAATCCACTTGACAGGCAACCCAGCCCCACCACTCAACGCGCCTCAAAGGGCTCCATCCAAAGATCAACGGTGACCTCCCGACTCGACAGCCAAACTCACAGGGAAGGGAACATCCGGAGTATGAGGACAAGAAGGGAATGTCGAGGCTGGAGCGACCGCGTCATGTTGCAACTCGTGAACTGCTCGAGTTGGCGGAGGAGAGAAGTATGGAGCTGCTGGCCGGAGCCATGATGGAGGGGGTGTATAATGGAGAAGGCGGCCCAGAAAGGGTAGGGTAGGACGCCAGCGGAAGCCAGTGTCACCCCAGGTGGGGCAGTGCCATTGCCGAGGATGTTGGCGCGGCGGAGGAACAACCGACTTCATGACGATGGTGGTCTCCCACTGCATGGGGTCAGACTCCCACGCGCAAGGGTCGCGACCGGAAGAAAGGGAGTGAGAAAGAAAAAAGGACAAGAAATTAAAGCAGTTTCCTAGGGGTGGTCTCCATATGACACCGAGACAAACCCTGGACGCCCGGGTCTCGACCAAGGAGCAAAAGAAAAAGAAAATTGAAAATGAAAAGTTAAAACAAGAAGAAAGAAAAGAAAATGGACTGGCCGAAGAACACGATACGTGGCTGCGCAAAAGTGCATCTGGGTTCACCCTTGTGCAAGGGATAGGGAAAAGAGGACACAAAAGAAGAGTCAAATCAAAGAAAGGGAAAGGAGGAGAAAGGAATGGAAGAAAAGAAGAGATAAGGGGATTCAATCCAAGTGGAAGGGGCCCCTGAGAGGAGCTGCCAGCGATGTGGGCACGGGTGCACCCCGGTCCTTTCTTTCATTTGAGTTGCTCTTCGTCGCCGGCGGCACTTGTCCAGCCAGTGAGTGATGAACTCGTCAACCGGCAGGGGTTGCCGGCTGACGAGCTTGCCGATCGACGTGATCGTTGATCGGTGATCCTGCAATCAGGGAGCTGCCGAGCACCTTCGCAATTGCAGTAGTTCTTACTGCTGCTGCTATTGCTACCGCTGAAGGACGTAGTTGTTGTTATGGCGGCTGCTGACGCTGATGCTGCTGCTTGCACTGCCAGTTTGCTGCTGCTATAGCGGCTACGTGTAGCCGCTGTCACAGCAGCAAACCGGCCGTGCAGGCAGCAGCATAACAGTAGTTGCAGCAATCCACTGTTGCAATTGCTGCAACTGCTGCTATGGCTAAGTCGGTTCGTGTAGCAGCTCCGCCGCTGCGACAGCTCCTGCTACTGCTGCTACTACTGCTGCTGGTCAAAGCGTGGACCCAATGTAGTAAGGTCCGCATGGTGATGTGTGCGGCTGCTGTGGTGGCTGCTTCTGTTGCTTCTGCTGCCACTGCTACTACTGCTGTTGCTGCTGCTTCTATAGTGCACTGTTTTCTGAGTCGGTTCATGGTACCACTTTTGCAAGGGCGAAATACAGCTACGTCTACTGCAGTAGTCCGACATTGTTCCGGTTTTGGCGGCCTCCAACGACGTCACCACCAAACGTCGCCACCAAGATGGCCGACGTGACAAGGGAGCTGCCAAAACATTTCAGCATCATTCTGCCTCCGGTTCACCCGTAGGACTACGTGACATGAGCCCTTAGCTCAGGGCCTCCACATTGCCAAGACCTGTACGCCCCACCCAGTCCAATCCAGCCCAGCCCAGAAGAATCTGTTGTTACTGCTGTGTGGTGTATGGTGGAGCACGACGAGTGTAGTCTCTTGACTACTTTGTTACCATGAGAGAACACAATAACCCTCCTAGAGACGTATGATGGGAGAGAGCACGTTGTGTAGAAGATAACGTGACAGAAGGCGTTGGATTTAGTCAAGGGACAACAAAGATATGCTTGAAAAAATGTGAGAAGTGAGTTAGAACAAACAAGCAAGTGCGTACATGTAGTCTCATCCACGTGCTCGCAACTAAACACACAAGTCCAACCAACCGGTTAGGATTTAGACTATCCTGGCTACAAGCTCCAAAACAACAGCAAAGGAGAATCCGAAAGCCGTATGGGCTCCTACGTTGTCCGAATCATAAACTGAAAGAAGCGTCAAGTGGAGAAACAAAAACTGTACTCAACTGTTTCAGAAATGAGCAAGGATAGCGCCATTGAGAAAAATGGACCCCGGGAGGTGGTCACCAAGAGAACTTTGGAGACAATGTGAGGGCGCATCGGCTAGTGCTGATGCTTTCAATGCAACCATCGAGTGTCCCGGCATACTAGCGAACCATGGCGACAAGTCCACAGATCACCGTGACTGACACACCAACATGGATGCCAAAAGTGGAGAAGTACCATGGACAAAGGTTCCACAAACATGCGCATGTAAGATTCAAGAGTCGTGCAAGTACGAAGCCAGAGAGGTGATAGGTGTGAACTATGGGATCATGAGCGGGCGAGGAGCGAGCTCACTTTCGCTCGCTCTCCACGTCGCTCGTAGAACCGAACGACCAGACCTTTTTTGTGGAACATCCCTGTGAGTGTGCTGTTTTCCAACCAAGCACAGGATGCAGTCTGGGAGGAGGAACCTGGCTACAAAACCCCTGGACAAGACCACTGGGAAACCCAGAGACAATACTTCTGCAAGCCTGCTGAAAAATGAAAGCCGCTGAGTGGCTCTAGGTCTCCTCCAACGTGGCATCATTTTGCACACGGTGGAGGCCACGACATCACATCTCTAGTGTCCGTCACCTGCATTAGAGTGATGAGTGTGCAACGAGGCCAGAGGTTGCAACATGTCCATGGTACATAAACCAACACTTCCCCATGACCCACACCCGACGCACACAAGCACAGACTCACAGGAATACATGAGTGGCACAAGATGTGATGAACAACTATACACACACACACACACAAACACACACACACACACACACACACACACACACCGTCATTGCTCAACTAGGAGCATCATGTGGACAAAGCAGACCAACAGCATGCACTACTTCCTTGAAGACGTTGCTACTGAGTGCCTTTGTGAAGAAGTCAACTCGCTACTGTCGAGTGTCGACACAGACAATATGGACATCACATGCAGCCAATCTCTCACCTATAAAGTGA
>SZWC01014356.1:29726-40267 GCA_023375785.1 Penium margaritaceum | reverse complement strand
GGGGGGGGGGGTGGGGGGAGGGGACCACGGGCCCCCTTCTCAAATCCAAAACTCATGTATGGTTAGTTTTTTAACAAGTTTAGCTTGTACATAACCCGCAAAACTACACATGTTTATTCTTTGTAAAGTTGGCAAAAAATGATTGTGGTTATCAATCAGTGTACCTCAATGGCTTACAAAAGAGAAAAAAAATCAAGCACTTGTACGCAATAATTATGCTCTACTGGAACCTTGCAAACAAAAAGAACGCATCCTAATGAGAGACCCCCCCACACCCCAAGTATATTGGGAGAGTGTATAAGGGAATTCATTGTGAATACACAAAAAGAAAGTAGATAAACACATTGATACATAAGTGTATGAAATCCCCCCCCCCCCTCCAGAGACACTATCCAATCCATACTTGTAATACATATCAACTCGGGGAGGAGGAGGGGGGGCTCAAATGCTGACAAAAAATATTGCTTTTGACCTCATGAACTTCCGCTCAAGTGTCGAGACATCTCATAACTTTGCTAGCTCTCCACGTTATGTATTGCCAGAATCGAGTACAACTTGAGTTCATTGATATCATAAAAAAAAAAAAAAATCTAAAAAACATTCAGGTAACAATGTAAATGCACATTTGCTAGAGTGACATTGAATCAAATATTGTAGATTATCTAGCTGAAGAACGTTTCCAGGACATGTATTTCTCAAGAGTTTTGAGTGAGATTCCTGTGGTTATGTACATAGAACTATATTTGAATGAGATTCCACCTAGAAATCTTCAGGAAACATTGTCAAATATCAAGGCTATTTTCCTAGAAGGATCCTCACCATATCTTTCACTCGTGTACACACATCATCATCTGTGTTGATTTGGAATGATTGGGCGTAAGTGCTCTCTCCATCTTCTCCCTGTCAAGGGTGTTTGTGTGTTTGTTTTGTTGTTCCTGGTGGGGTCTTGTTTCTTTCGTATGTTCCATACGTGCCTGACTTAGAGGTTACCTTTGTTGACATGGTGTGCCCCTTACCATGAATGCCGTTGATCGTACTACCTGGTTTGACCACTGAGGAGGGATTGAAAACCTGATACTACTCTATATTTGGATTTTTTGGACTTTTCCATGCAAGATAGAGCTTTGAATTGCTCGATTTGAGTAAGTATTCATAAAGTTAGCCTAGTCCGAAGTTTGGGTATTTGGCAGGTGGAATCTGGTATCCACCATGAGTGGCGGGATAATCCACCGCCAGTGATCCGAGTTCGTCTCCAACAAGCTCCAAATGCATCAGGGTCATGAATGAAGTGACCAGAGGGATCTACTTAAACCGGGTAAACTTCTCCTTGACTTCTGGGCAAGAAAAGGCATTCCGACGGGTCACCGTCGAAGCACCCCCCGTTGTCTAGCGTGGAAGGCAAGGTGGGCGACTCCACCAAGGATTACTTCGACGGTCATAGCAGGGGCTCTACTGCTCTGATTTGGGCATGCTTGGATGTATTGGAAATCTTATATCACAGGATTTAAGGATCTGATGTAATGTCACTGTGCTTAGTAACAAAAACTTGTTTCGATCCAGGTATCCTGAACATGACGTGTTCTGCCCACTCACATCCGTGATCCTTGTGCTCCACACTCTTCACCATTGGTGTCCATTGGCTGCCCCAAACAGTGGTAGCATACATAAGTGAGAGCTAAGCATCCTTGAGGGTACTTCCACAACCACTAGTACAAACAAAGGGTTATGGGCCCACGTGCCTAGAAGGATCCGAGCTTGACAACTTTCACGCTACCGCCACACGCTATGACAACGACCGAGCAAGAGAGCATTGTTGCCATCTTGAAGTTTGACGTAATTGGCTTCCCCTTGTGGAGGTGGAATTTTCAGGTCTACAGCAATGACAAGGTCCTGCTTGAGCTGGTCAATGGTGGAGAAAAATCCCCTTTGGTTATCACGACACCGGATGAAGTGGACAAGTACAAGAAGCGTAACAAGAAGGCGCTTACCTTGTTGGTTTAAGCGCTGGCTTTTGCGAAACATTCACTCATTCAAGGATGCACAGAGCCCACGGAGGCCTGGAAGAAGTTGTGCACCATCTACCTGTCCACCAACCTTGTTAACCAGCTCTTCATCTTCAAGAAGCTCATCACCCTCTGAGCCAATGGAGGCGACGACATCATGGAGATCCTGCAGCAGATTGAGTCCCTTACTCCTGAGTGCATAGCCACCGGATGGAAGATCAACTCCAAATGCAAACCATGATCCTCCTCCTGGCCTTGCCGGAGTGTTGGAGTCCTATGATCACCGTCGTAGGTGGCTGGTCTGCCGATGATGTGAAGTAACCGAAGGTGGTTGAGTACGTATACAATGAATGGATGGTGGGAGAGAGAGCGGGCCAACATCAAGTTCCGCCTATGCCGTCTGTTCTCAAGGTGGAGGGGGATGCAAGAAGGGGGAAGGGTACCAAACAGGGAACCAAGAAAGGAAACAAGAAGGGGGAGTGCTACGTGTGTGGCAAAGAAGGCCACTACACACGCAACTGCCCCAACAGGAAGTCGGACCAGCGGGGAAGGCTGGAAAGAAAGACGACCACGCAATGATGGCGCAAGAGTCTGTTGACTTGGCAGACCCGGGAGTCACCGTGATTGACTTCGGATCGGGCCGCCATATGCAGTGCAAGTGGATGACATGAGTCACTTATGGCACCTTGGAGGGGCACATGATGGTGGCCAACAGCAAAAAAGAGTTGGCTGCTGGTGAAGGCAACGTTTGCATCGAGGTGGATGTGGACGAGGAGGCTGTCACGAGCACAATTCATGACGTACTCCACATGCCCAACTTCGGGGCAAATCTGCTGTCAGTGAGCCACCATACCAACAAGGGACTTGAGGTGCTCTTCAATAAGAAGGAGACCATCATCCGGAAGGAGAGGGGTGGGAAGGTGATTGCACATGCAAAACAAGATGATGACTTTTCCTTGCTTGGTGCAAAGATCCTTGGTAGCCAGGTGGGGTCCGACGTCGCCCACCTCGCGGAGGACAATGGAGATCTGGACCTGTGGCACCGCCGCCTGTGTTACGTTGCTCCCTCAACCATGAGGGACATGGCAAAGAAAGAGGTGGTGCAGGGTCTTGAGGTCAAGAGCCTCATTGTAACCAAGAATGCCATATGTGAACCGTGTGTAGCCGGCAAGGCAATACAGCAGCCGTTTGATGGCAAAGGGATGTGTGCATTGGCAAAGTTGGAGGTGGTGTACACAAATGTGTGCGGACCATTCGAGCCCTGCATTGGTGGGGTGCGCTGCTTCCTCACCTTCATCGACGATCATAGCCGCAAACTGTACCTCTACAACATCAAGAAGAAAGTTTATGTGTTATGCATGGAGGAGTTTGTGGAAGCAGTGGAGCGACAAACGAAGTTAAAGGTGAAGGCTCTACGGAGCAACAAAAGTAGCGAGTACGAGGGCTGCTTACCATGGATGAAGAGGACGGGGATCGCGTGGCAGGAAGCTATGTCACATTCCCCACAGCAGAACGGCTTCACTGAGAGGGCAAACCGCACCATCCTCAACATGGTCCGATCCATGTTGAGTGATGTCGGCTTTGCACAAAAGTACTAGATGGAGACGGCTAAGACAGCGGCGTACATCATGAACCTGGTGCTAATGAAGCCGCTAAAAAATACAGAGTCTAAGGTGTGGAAGACGCCACAAGAAGTGTGGAGCAGGAGAAGCAAACACTGGCTCACCTCCGCACATTTGGCTGCATTGCACTTGCTATTGTGCAGCCACGGGAGGGACGGGACAAGTTGGACCCACGCACACGCCGCTGCATCTTCCTCGGATACAAGAGCGGGAGTAAGGCGTACTGGCTCTTTGACCCATGAAGGTAGCATGTCGTGAAGTATCACGATGTCACATTCAACGATGATAGTGGATGGATAGAAAAGGAAGCGGGTCCCTTAAAGCGGGGGAAGTGGCTGCCACTCCTCGAGGGGGAGATGCCGGAGGATGCAAAACATGGTGACATCCGATCAGCTCCAAGAGACGAGAACCATCCGGGGGATGGGAGAGCGGCTGATTTGCATTCAGCTGAGTCTAACAATGAATCCAAAGCACCAGCAGCAATGGAGCTGAACAAGGATGGAGGGAGTGAGCCTGCATCTCCACGGTCCCCGAGAGAGGGGGAGCATGCCAGCGGTATGAGTGGCGCGGCGAGAGGGTAGCAGCAATATCAACAGCAGCAGCAGTGGCTGTAGCAGCAACAACAGTAACAGCGGCGGTAGCAGGAACAGCAGCCTCAACAGTAGCGGCCTCAGAGAAGTAGAGGCGCAAGGAGGACTGTAAAGCGGTATGATGCCGTGAAGGGTATCTGGATTGCGTTTGCTTTAGCATTCTTTGTGCAAGAGGAGCCTGGGACCATCAAGGAGGCGTTGTAGTGGAAGGATGGGGATGAGTGGGAGGGAGTTATCAAATCTGAGCCTGCCTCCTATGAAGAGAATGGTACTTGGCAGCTGATCGAAAGACCATAAGACGTGAAAATCATCAACTCCAAGTGGATCTTCAAGAAGAAGCTCACCAAGGAGGGCAAAGTGGAGCGGTATAAGGCGTGGCTGGTGACAAAGGGGTACGTCTAGCGGAAGGGTGAACACTACAATAAAACGTTCGCACCGGTGGCAAAGTTTGCCTCCATCCACTCTATCCTCTTGGTGGCGGCGGCGGGGGACTATGAAGGCCACCAATTGGATGTGAAAACCGCATTCCTCAACGGCGACCTGGACAAGGAGGTCTTCATGGAGGTGTCGGAGGGGGTGGATGTGGCACCTGGACANAAAGACCATAGGACGTGAAAATCATCAACTCCAAGTGGATCTTCAAGAAGAAGCTCACCAAGGAGGGCAAAGTGGAGCGGTATAAGGCGTGGCTGGTGACAAAGGGGTACGTCTAGCGGAAGGGTGAACACTACAATAAAACGTTCGCACCGGTGGCAAAGTTTGCCTCCATCCACTCTATCCTCTTGGTGGCGGCGGCGGGGGACTATGAAGGCCACCAATTGGATGTGAAAACCGCATTCCTCAACGGCGACCTGGACAAGGAGGTCTTCATGGAGGTGTCGGAGGGGGTGGATGTGGCACCTGGACAGGTGTGTTGGCTTTTCAAGGTGCTTTATGGGTCGAAACAAGCGCAAGTCATGTGGTACCTGAAAATGGACGGCTTCATGGCCGAGCTTAGCTTCAAGTGCTGCGATGCAGACCACAGTGTATACGTGAAGAAGCAGCCGGGGTTGCACCAGATCGTGGCTCTTTACGTGCATGACCTCATCCTCTTGTCATCAGACATGGAGGAATAAGTGAACCTGAAACGGCCGGTTCAAAATGACCGACATGGGCAAGCTCGAAAACTACCTCAGTGTCGCCATCAAGAAGGACCGTAAGGCACGCACGCTGGACATGGGGAAGGCAAAGTACGTGCTAGAAGTGCTCCGTCACTACAATATGGAGGAGTGCAATCCCATCGGCACACCCATGACCACCACATGTGAGCTGAGCTTGAGCATGGGGCCGAGCACAGATGAGGAGAAGGAGGGGATGGCAGGTGTGCCATACTAGTCTGCAGTAGGGAGCATCGTTTAAGCCATGGTAGCGACAAGAACCAACCAAGCCTTTATGGAGGGCCAAGTGAGACGCTATGTTGCTGACCCTGAGCCACTTCATTGGCAAGCGGCGAAGCGGATCCCCCGCTATCTCAAGGAGACAAAACAGTCAAGGCTCCTGTTTGGAGGGGGACCGCGTGACGATTCCCTTGAGTTGGTCGGCTACTCTGATGCCGACTGGGCTGGTGATGTGGATGAAAGAAAATCAACTTCAGGGTATGTTTTTGTTCTTGGTGGTACAATGGTTTCATGGACAAGTAGGAAGGACTGTGTGGCACTCTCCAGCACCGAGGCGGAGTACATCGCGCTCACGGAAGCTGCAAAGGAGGCGGTGTGGATGCAGTGGCTACTAATTGAGATCAGAGTGCCACAAAGGAAGCCGACTGTATTCAATGTAGAAAACATGAGTGCCATCAGTCTCACCCAAAACCATGTGCTGCACAGGACGACCAAGTACATTGAGATCTGGCATCACTACGCGCGAGACTTGGTGGTAAAGGGAGATGCAGCTATTGTGCATTGTGGCACTAAACGCATGCTCGCCAACACCGTGACCAAGGCATAGCCCAAGAACAGGCACGATACAAGCTGCATGGAGATCAGTCTGTGCTGTGAGCTTTGAAATGCCACAGGTTCCAAGGACAGGACATCAAGGCTGCACTGCAAGGGGGAGATTATTGACATGGTGTGTCCCCTGCCATGAGTGCCATTGATCATACTCCTTTGTTCGACAATTGAGGAGTGGTTGAAAACCTGACCTAGCTCTAGATTTGCATTCATGGGAGTTTTCCATGCAGTATTGAGCTTTGAATTGTTTGATTTGAGTGAGTATTCAGAAAAGTTTGCCTAGCCCAAAGTTTGAGTGCTGGGCGGGTGGAATCTGATACCCGCCATGGATGGCGGGATGATCTACCGCCAGTGATCCGAGTTTGTCTCCAACGAGCTCCAAATGCATCAGGGCCGTGAATGAAGTGACCAGAGGGACCTCCTTGATGAGGACAAACTTCTCCTTGACTTCTGGGTGAGGAAAGGCACTGCGACGGGTCACCGTCGAAGCGCCTCCTGTTGCCTAGCGTGTAAGGCAGGGTGGACGGCTCCACCAAGGGTTGCTTCAACGGCCATAGCAGGGGCTCTACTGCTCCGATTTGAGTATGCTTGGATGCACTGGAAAGATTAGATCACACGCTATAAGGATCTGATGCAAAATTACTGTGCTTGCTATTTTTGTTTTATTTCAATTCAGTTCTCCTGAATGCGACGTATTATTTCCCCTCACATCCGTGATCCTTGTTCTCCACAATCTTCACCATTTGTGTCCATTGGCTGCCCCAAACATTGGTACCATCCATCAGTGAGAGCTAGGCATCCTTGAGGGTGCCTCCAAACTCACTAGTGCTAACAAGCTTCCTGTCCATGACCACCGTCAACGATCAGGGCATGGAATTAGCGGATAGTTGTGGTACTGGTACAATTTCCACCCATTCCTTTGATTCGGTTGGTCACCGTTGACTTCATTGTGATTGGCTCTTTTGCATTATTTATCTCTTTCCACCTCTTCCACTGCCTATGATCTCATCCACAAGACTCCCTCTTTGTTACCTGACCAAATCAGCTCTTGCATATTTGCCCATTTCATATCCACACTGTGGCCATTGTTTGCCTCCTTTGCACCCAACCTGTCTCTGGTGTTAACTCTGCCACCTTCCGCCTTCCCTTCCATGTTGACTGTGTTGATTTCACTAGAGGAAGAATAAATTGCTTTCTATTCAGTAAAATGAGTCCATGACCACATATTCTGTTGAACTTGTGCATGTCAATATCATGGACCCTCTTCCACAGGAATTCATTGGCAATGTTGGCCGCTATGTACCGTTTCTCACTGCTGACTTGTCTCGTTAGTGCTTGGTCTTTTCCCTGTGCCACAAAAATAATGTCACAGACACTTGGGAGTCTTGGCTCCCTCAAGCTGACTGCACTTGCCAGCGCTAACTTCGTGTATTTTGGTGCAACTGTGGTGGTAATCTCTTTGGTCCTACCTTTTGCCTCCTTGAGTCCCATGGTGTCTTTATGGAGCCCCAGATTCCTCACATATTGTGAGGAGAGGTATCTTGGACCATTGGAACCTCACTCTTGTTAGTGGTACCTATTCCCTCCTCTCCGCCTCTGTTCATTCCTTGCCTTTTGGACCATTTCCTACATAACTGAGGTGTAGAACCACGTTCCCCACGGCCCTCTCAATTGTCAAGTCAAACCTTTTTAACGATGGACGAGCCGTTGGGCTAATCTTTGACTTGCTCGCATCTAGAATTCTATTGCTTCTGTTTGGCTACCTTATGACCACCGTGAGGACAAGATCCCCTGCCATGGTCATCTCTGCATCTTCCTTGGTCTCTCTCCCTTCTTTTATTCTTAGCGCTTTTGGGATCCCATTCTTCTTCACGTGCTTGAGTCTCGTGATGCTCTCTTCTTTGAGGATGTGAATGAGTGTGACTTATCCTGTCTTGATACTTCGTCCTCTCCGGTCCCTCTCTCTCCACTTGGGGGAGGGCCTACTCCACCTGTGTCAGTTGTATTGCCTTTTACACCCTCAGCTCGGATCCCATCAGACTGCCCCACTCCTCATGTAGAAACTCTCAATCCCTCTATATCTTCTCAGTACTCCTCTCCCTCTGCCTCCTCTTCCTCTCCCTCCGGGCTCCCCTGCCTTGCCTCCTATGCCATCAACGAGCCTGTCTCCCTGTCTGGCTGTCCCTTCCCTTTCCTCAGCCGTGTCCCCAATACAACCCTCTGTAATACCTTCTGCGTCACCTACGCCTGCCGTGCCCCCTTATGTTTGAGGTGGCTGCTTGAGGGCTCTCCCCTCTCAAAGGTGACCATCTGCAGTTCCCTCTGGTGGGTCTACCTGTGACGAACCTAGTCTCACTGAATCTGTTCCCTCCTCCAAGCCTGTTCCCACTGCTCCTCACTGATTCACAGCATCTGGGCAGCCTTGGCTCTGTGCCCTTGAACTTACTACAAAAGATATCCTCTCTCACTACTACTTCTGTTGTTCATCTCAACGCTACCTTGGGCTACTGTCTCATTGAATAGGAATTTCACCACACTCTTGGCACTTATTTTGCTGGGGATGTAACCTGTTGATTGGATTTTCCCCTTGCCCCCTAACCCGCAAATAACTTGTGAAGTATACTATGTATCTGACTCCACTCTGTGGGAGAAGGAAATGCAAGAAGAGCTTGATGCTCTGTGTGTATAAGCTGGGATAGATCTCCCACCAGGACGGAAGGCTGTGTGTGCCATGTGAGTTCATTAGTGGAATTTGAAGCCTGATATATTCATTGAGCACTACAAGGCCCGACTTACTGCCAAAGGATTTTCATTGATACCTGGGGTTGAATTTGATGAGAAGTTTGTTCTAGTTGGACACTGACATGACTGCCCAAACCCCTCTTAGCTTGTTGGCCAAGCATGGCTAGAAATTGGAACAAATAGTTTTCAATACTACCTTTTCTCATGGCAGACTTGACGAAGAGTCCTAAATGATCCAACTGCCTAGGTTCACCAACAGATCTGACAAGGTGACAGAGAACTGATGAGGAATTGCCACAGTATTAGAACCAGGAGATCACTTCCTCACTCAAGAAGGGTGGATTCCATAGAAGCAAAAATGATCTCACCTGTTTATCAGCACATCCTGTACCCCTCTAGTGGCCATTATTGTCTATGTTGATGATCTTCTCATTGCATCTCCCAGCCCTGCAGCTCTTCAGTCAGTAAATGAACTCCTGGAATCAGCATAAAAGATGAAGGAAATTGGACCAGGTCTTCTTGGGTATGGAGCTTGAGCGTAATTGCCCAAGTCGGACACTGCACATTCACCAGGATGTATACGTCCGCAGCCTGGGAGAGCCCTTTCCCTTTCTACTCTCAATTATTGTTTCCACGGCTCTTGTATGATCCTTGAGGGTAAGACACTGATGAAGTCCCTCAATGTGTCTCAACTGGGAGAGGAGGTGAATGTTACTGACTACCAGCGTGTCACTGGTTCACTGATGTACCTTGTTAGCACAACTCGTGCGGATGTGGCCTTTTTTTAAACATTATTTCCCAATTCTTCCAGTTTCCAGGGGACCACAATCTTGATGCGGCACTCCATGTGGTGCGATACCTACTCTTATCTGCATGCACAAAGCTCCACTTCAGAGCAGAGCCCTCACTCATTGTCGATACTAGGCACATGATCCAGATGAATGAAGTAGGACAGCAGCTCATCTTTCTGATTGACTAGACAGCAGTTTCTTGGTAGAATGGCAGTTGGGGATTCCTTTCATGAATCTCAGGTGAAGCTGATTATGTTGCACTTGGCTCAGATGCGTGTGAAGCTGTCTGACTATGTCACCTACTACAACAGGTATGAGTCCACATTTGCTGCATCACTCTGCATTGTGACAACCAAAGTACAAAGGTCACAACTGAGAATGACGGCATGCATATCAATGCCAAGAATCACATTTCTGGTGAGCGTATTGCCACTGGACTTCTTTGGGTACTGTGGGTGGAGACACAGTTACAACAAGATGATTTTCCCACAAAGGTACTCAGCACAAATGCCCTCAGCTGTCCAGTTAGTGTTGTTGGGCTTGCATGTCCCTGTGATCTCGGGTGACGTGTGTTTATTCCCTCCCTTTTCAGTCTGCCACCACAATCATGCAGTCTCCTGTGTGTGTCCTATCATTGGGACATGGGGGTTCTGTGATTGTTGTTTAGGGAGGACTGCTTCTGTTCAATCAATTTCCCTTCACATCTAGAGTTCCCTCTTGTCTTGTTCCAAACACAGACACATAAATACACAAACAAGGACACACACACACACTCTCTCTCTCTCTCTCTCTCTCTCTCTCTCTCTCT
>SZWC01014356.1:5824-28629 GCA_023375785.1 Penium margaritaceum | reverse complement strand
ACACACACACACGCACACACACACACACACACACACACACACACACACACACACACATACAAACATACACGCCCACGCACGCGCACGCACACATACATGCACTCACACATACACACATGTAGAGGAGAATAAGTGACATGTAGAGGAAACTAAGTTCCTGGAGGTTTTCTTCACAAGATTAGAGTCATCCAGGTTGAAGCCTGTCAATCCAGGAAGCAGATTCACTCTTCCAAGTTGTGAATTGGAGCCAAATGAAGTTTTTATGACTGTCTTGTATATGTCCAGTTTTTCGCGTGGCGTAAGCTAAACCTCGGACACTTCTGGATGCCCTGTTCTGTCTGAAAACATGCATGAAGGCTCTGGATAGCTGCTTTTATCTTCTTGGGTGCTGATCCTTAGGGGGCCACCATGCCATTGCTGGTCTGTGCATTTTTGAGTAGCCGTCCTCGGCTTTTTACCGAGCGATTAGGCTCAACTCCAAGTTGGATTCATAACCACCCATACATGATGCACACGCAAGATGCACACTCACCGGTCCTGATACGCCTGCTTCCCTTGTCTCATCTACAGACTCGTAGGCAAATAGGGAGGATGTAGCCATAATGAAGCATGGATGTGTGCAAGGTAGGCGATAGGCATGGATGTAGGTGAAGCAGGAGGAGCACTTACTTACACGGGCACATAGTGAGGTGTGCTAGTGAGGACCAATGAAGACACAGGGTCTGGTATTCTAGTGTGGATTGACGTAAACAGAGGTTCAGGTGTGCCAATGTAGACAAACGCATGCAAAGGGCTAGGTGTGCCAGTGGGAATTGACTTATAGACAAGACAGGGTGCACTCGTGGAAAAAGACAAGGCTACCAGGACCACAACCATAATGGTCGGGCCTTCATCAGTTGAAGAATAAGACCACCTGTGAGTGGGCCCGGATGGGCCCATCCACAGGTCTAGACTCTCCCGTCAGCCAAAAATCCACACAAGTGGGAACATGGTCAATGGACGACAACAGAATGCTGGATATCTCTCGGTGAGTGAGAGTTTGAAAGAAGAAGGGATCTCGAGACTCGACAATACAGTGGCAGACGGAATCCTAAAACTGCCAGGCCTTCAACCACGGGGAAAAGCTAAGAAAGACTCACATCAAACCATGTGATAAGACCTTGAACCCTTATTGGTTCATGGTGTACCAGGTGTAGGCAAGGGAGGCCCAGTCTTGAGTGAGACAAAGGCAGGCGTTATGGCCAAAGGACAACTCGTATGGTATGATATGGTCCGGAAGGGGACCGTGTGTCAGGTGGTTTGAATCCAATGTAATGTAGGAGAAGCCCTCAAATGGAAGGAATCAGGTTGACCACACTCAGATTGCATGGTGCAAACCGCATCTTCCATGGCGTATCCAATGCTTGGACACACCCCTTTGACGGAGAGCGATTGAGAAGATTTGTGCTAAGCAAGGTATGCATCCATCTCACCTAGGAAATCATGTTCACGATCTGAGGGTGTGACGAGACTGACACTCAGCCATCACGAGCCACGTGCACACTGCTAGGGTGGCATCCCTCTTATGGTGGAGACTTACAGACCCACCACATTTAGGTGAAATCGTTAGTCAGGGTAAGGACATATTGACCCAGTCTGAGAGGAACTCGACTAAAAGAGGGCCAAGAAGGTCTGTGTGGACCAACTCCAATGAGCAAATAGGGGGACATGGAGTCAGGGTAAATACAATGATGCATCTTATCCTAAGCGTAGAGAAGGAAGGCGGTCTTGGGCACTTCTTACAGGAAAGCACGTCAAGCCCGATTACTTATTGTGTCCAAATGAGCATGAATGCAGCGTACGGGATCACATGGAAAAGTCGGTGATGTAGCAAGGGCAGGTGCTCAGGGAAGAGAACATCAGTGACAAAAACACCCACAGCTACGGACGAAGGGGAAGAGATAGGTGGAGCGTAGCGAGTAACATGATATAAATCATCCACCAACTGGACGCGGAGCATGATGGCACAAGCATCGCAAGTAGTCACTGTGGCAAGGTTGGTTGAGTGCTGAAGTGAAAGACCCATCATGGTGTATGCATGGAGTAAGAGTAGTCTTAGCTCAAAATCCGGGAAAAGGAGCACATGGAAAGGGGCCAGCCGGACCGTCAAGCCACACAACCTTGACACCTTGGACAGGCAAGGACTGATCAGATCCTGTACGAATGGACCAAACAGACCAAACCTGACCGAGAACAACAAAGTCTTCGCAACGATAGGTTTTGTGATAGATGACACCAGAACTGATGATCTAGAACTACTCGCCTCATGACCACTAGCCTTGTTGACATTGAGTAACATGCAACACAACACTGCGCCTGTGCTGGACGCTCAAAACAACAAAGAATAGCACCAATGCATGACTCATCATACCAAATGATGCTGTCAGGTCCATCATCATCACACTCTGAAAAATCTCCCCCAAGCGTCGTCATGGGAAAAAACACACAAAGGGAAAACCTGAATTTGGACCACTTGGCTGTGAAAACACACTCATGCCTCTCTGCGTAGGAAGCACCAGCAATTGACGAAGCTCCACAATGTTGTGGTCCTGATGGTCCTGGTCTCTGTTGCTAGTCGTGTAAATGGGTGTCTCTTCTGCTATCGTGGTCAAGGCACGACATGCTTGTGTGGAGTGGGAAGACATCCACTGCATGTCCGCCGCTTGGAAGCCACAGGTGATTCTTCTCTTGTCAAGGGGATGTTGGAACTATGTTTAGCAATGACCACCTTTCTGGTTGCCTCACGCTATGTGAGTAGGAATTTAGAGACAGTCACTTTTGCAAAGGGAATAACGTGATTTTGCATTAGTTTTTTTCCGTGTTGTCCCGATGTTCCGATGTGGTCAGACCACCACGGCCGCGGCACTGCGGACCACAGAGATGCGGCAGCAATGTGGCGGATGGGGAAAAATGTCACTTTGCCTATCATTCGCGTAGGAGGATGCCCACGCCGACCTGATCACACGGACAACCACCACATCATCTCGTTCCGGGGAAAAATTCCCTGGGGCCACGTTCACCCCCTCAATGAGACAACTAAGTCTGTCAATGGGGTTTGATTGATTTACACGTCAAACCCTAAACGTTTTCAATGTTCCATAATCTTTATGATAGGGAGGTGCTTACAAACACCAGTTACAGTGTACGTCAGCTGACTAGGCAACAGCCCACGACAAAATGCTCTGACATGGCTGTTTCGGCGGGCATGGAGAGGCTGGAGAAATCCTCATGCACATGCGGCCCCATTTTCCAACGCTTAGGTGTCCACGCTGGCATGCCAGCGTCACTTAACCTGTTATTCTGGTAGATACAGGCATGCATGACCATCGTTCTATCCTAACGAAGTGGGCGATGTCCATGGTCTGCGGACTGGTTCAGTCGGGGAGGTGGGATACAGCATGAAGTGCATGCCATTCCTGTCCGCGTGTCCAGCTATGTCGATGCAGTTTGACCCAAGCTCGGTCCGCTCGCACCATCGTGCACCACACCTGTCACACAATCTTGTACTACTACCTGTCAAAGTCCAACACTTGCACGCGCCCGCAATGAGCGCTCGGCAAGCGCTCCGTTACTCGATAAAGTGCCACCATGCCGCCTAGGAGAGCGACTACGCTCTTGTCTGCTGGAAGGGACTCTTCCTCTGCCTCTGCCGCCAGCTCGCAACGATTCCTTGTCCCGGAATTTTCACCTCCACCATCTGGCCGTCTCCATGGCGACATGCTCACTTTGGCCCTCTCACGCCACTGCAAACCAGTGCCCACTCCGTATAAGCGGCCTGGCTTCTTTTGTGGCTCCTGTGGCATTACTCTCAGCAGTACTTGTGACCGCATAAGAGGGCATTTCGGAGAGACCAACGGCAACGTAGGATGCTGTGTGCAATCGCCACCAGAAGCGCAGGATGCGCTGGAACTACAACGCGCACCACGTCCCCCAAACAACTGGAAGCCCGTCGTCGCCCACCTGTTCAATGGCCTTGGCAATTCTTGGGGCACGACAGCAAAGCCCATTGCATGGGCTTCGCTATTTGAGTCACAGCAGCGGAAAGAGGCGCTGGAACGTGCTGGGCTACCTTCCGTGAGTAACGAAGACCCGTATGGGCTCGCTGGAGCTTCTGGGGTGCGTTCCACAGTCGATGGACCTGACGGCACGCAGCAGCAGGACGTGCTTCTTCGCGCTCAGGATTTGCTTCAGCAGCAGCAGCAGCAGCAGCAAGCAGAGTACCTGCGACAGCAGCATCAGGAGCAGCGTGTTGACGCCAACGCCCTGGCAAGAAGGGTGCAAACCTCCATGCGTGCCCACTGCGACAACGCCACGAACGCCTCTTGCCAGGAGGCTATCGTGGAGCTTATGGCGTGCGGGGCTTTGCCAATCTCCTTCACCCGGTAGTCGCTACTCAACAAAGTCGTGAGCAAGGCAAGGCTCACCAACGTCTCCTTCAAGCTGCCGTCTCGGACAACAGTGGTGCAGAAAATCCTGCCAAGGATTAATGAGAAGCTTGAGGCCGAGGACGCCCTGCTCAAGCAAGGGTGGGCTATCTACGGTGCCACTGTCTCAGTCGATGAGTGGTGCGACCAGCAGCAGCACCCCATTTACAACGCCATGGCAGTCAATGTCAAAGGTGCCTGCCACATCTTCTCACATGATGCCAGTGGATAGGTCCGCAACACCGATCACGTGGCTGATATGATCGAGGAGGCAATCCATGCAGTTGGGGAGCAGCATGTGGTGTCAGTGGTGTGCGACAAAGCGGCTTTCAACAAGAAGGCGTTTGACAACCTGAAGGAGAAGTATCCGCGTGTGTTGTGGCAAGGCTGCTCCGCCCACAACTTGGACCTCTGCATGAAAGATTTGTGCAAGAGTGAATGGGGTGCAGGGGTCGTTGCTTACTTCCGCAACAACGACCTCCCCCGGACCTGGCTGAAGTAGCAGAGCGGCGGGAGAGGTCTGCTGCCTCGTTGTGAGACCAGGTTTGCCTCAGGGCACACCATGCTCCAGCGGCTCTGTGACATGCGCCCGTTTCTGTTGAAGCTGGTCAACAACGCGGCATGGAAGGAAACGGGGGGCCATTGTGATAGCGCCTTCAAAGAACGCAAGAAGGTTGTGGGCAAGCTTGTAAGGCGTTGTGTATTCTGGCCGCAAGTTCGCCAGCTCCAAGACTTGCTAGCCCCCTTTGTCAAATGCCTCCGGATTGCTGACTCTCCAGGTGGAAAGGCAGGTGAAATCTTTGAAGGCTTGCTTGACTGCATGGCTGATGTGAAGGCACTTGCAAAGAAGCGCGGTAGGAAGCCCGCCAAGGTTGGAGAGATGCACGTCAAGCATGCCATGGACAGGTTGAAGAGTCGGTGGCCCGCGGACATGTCTTGCTCTCTCTATGCTGCTGTCCGCTGTGTCCATCCAACGCACTTTGGCAATGATCTGAGCGGTGATGTGACCATGGTGCAAGCAGGTGGTGGAAGCCTTGGTGCCAGAAGCCAAGAATGCATAGCTGCAGCAGGAGTTGGAGGCTTTCCAGCTGGGTCGAGAGACCACGGAGGTCATCCCGCTCACAACGAAGAAGTTGAGTGACAAGGCACGGCTGGCCGTTGGCAGGGTGGTGACCAGCATGCTCCACGCCTGCGAATGGGCCTCCCTCCTCCTGGCGCATGTCCCAACACTGCGCAAGCTTGCCATCAAGCTCCTGTCTCAGCCATGTGCGTCCTCAGACTGCGAGAGGGCCTTCTCCACCCACGAGCTCATACATATAGCACGCCGCAACAGGCTGTCTGTGGAGACGTTGGAGATGCTGGTGAGGTACAATGTCCGCCTCCGCCAACTGTACAATCAGAGTGCCCGGCGCTGCAAGAAGGACTGGATGGAGTTCAACAAGTCTGACAGTGAGGATGATGGAGAGATCGTGGAAACTGTGGCCGAGGATGAGGCACCTGCTGAAGGAGAGGAGGAAAGCGAGGAGGAGATGGAAGAGAAGGAAGAGGTGCACGTTGATGGGGAGGAAGAGGAGGAAGGAGGACTGGCAGAGAATGAACAGCGGAAGCAGAAAGAGGCAGTTGACCGCATGACAGCAGATGACGCGCCATCCTTTGCACCTCTCATCAGGTGCAGGGCGGATGTGGAATGGGATGCAGAAGTGAACTGGCAGCAGCCAGTCCACAATGCAGCAGGAGGTAATGCTGAGGATGCAGGGGATGAGGATGGTGAGGATGAAGGGGGAGGCATGGATGAGGGAGATGGAGGGCAGGGTGAGGAGGAGGATACTGGAGAAGGGCATGGTGAGGGGGATGAGGAAGGTGGAGAAGGGCATGGTGAGGGAGAGGGGGTTGGATCAGACGGTGGAGCAGCAGGTGATGCTGGAGATGGTTCTGCACCAGCTGATGCTGCCGGCAGCAGCAGAGCTGTTGGCAGCATGAGNAAGGGGGAGGCATGGATGAGGGAGATGGAGGGCAGGGTGAGGAGGAGGATACTGGAGAAGGGCATGGTGAGGGGGATGAGGAAGGTGGAGAAGGGCATGGTGAGGGAGAGGGGGTTGGATCAGACGGTGGAGCAGCAGGTGATGCTGGAGATGGTTCTGCACCAGCTGATGCTGCCGGCAGCAGCAGAGCTGTTGGCAGCATGAGTAGAGCTTCTGGAAGTAGCAAGGTGGCTGGCAACAGCAAGGCTGCAAGCAACACTAAGGCGGCTGGCAGCAGCAAGGCTGTTGGCAGCACTAGCAGGTCTGCAGCTGGCCTAGCAACTGGCCAAGGAAAAAATTCCAAGGGGCCTGCAGCCAGTGCCAAAGCTACAGTTGTAGCTGCTACAAGCAAGAAGGCTGGGAAGCGTCAGCTTAGGGGCACAGCACGCTAGGCTGGGAAGGTCAGGATAGGGGGAGGGGGGGGGGGATGCTAGTTACATCTGTTGAAGTCCAGGTAGAGCTGAAGTTGATCAAGTTGTGCTTTCTTAAACTGTCTCTCTCATTGAAAACTTGCCTTTCCAGATTGATGCTTTGTTTCCACTTCCTCCACTTAGCTATGATATGTAATGTGTATCTCTGGATCACCCAGTGCTTCAATGTTTACACCCGGCCAATGGTTGATTACAACTGTGGAACAGTAGAAAAGTGGTTGTGTATGAATTGTGAGTTTTCATGAAATTTGACCAGGAAAACACGCCTCTACCTTTTTCCAGAAAACCAGAAAACCATGCCTCTGCATTGTACCACAACAAGTCAACTCCTCAGTGTGGGAGTGGACCCCCCTCCCCCCCCCCCCCCCCCCCCCCCCCCCCCCCACATGGACCGATGGGCCGATGTGGCCGATGTGGCCATGGACCACATCGATGTGCCGCTTTGCACATCGATTTGGCAAAGTCAACATGGATTTTTTGACATAGACATGATCACAACATTTTTAGGGCTATTCATGAGCTTTCCAATGCACCAAACTGCTTGTGATTCGGCAAAGCATAGCCCAAGTTACGCTTGCCGGAGTGCAGGTCTCACCCACCACAGAAGCCTGACGCCGCCGTACATCGTGGAGCATTTCTTCACGTGCGAAGCGCCTTTCCCAAGGCGCAGATCCCATTGCACGTGATGTATGGGTCCCCTGCACTGTTTCCACACACCTCCCCCGCTTTTGGGTTGAGTTTGGTGATGGGGTGTGACGAGGTTTGAAACCTGTCCGTGGTCCTGCAGTCAGAATTTTGATCAAGTCCTCGAGTAACAAAACTTACCGCTGGGTTTCGGACACCGAGCCATGATTTTGGCTAAGTCCCTCAGTAACCAACAACCTACACTAAGGGATCCGGTGGATCGGAAGGCCTGAGCAGGCCTTCCGGAGCAAATTCTCCAGATGGTATTTTTGTTACTTAGTCTGGTCAATTATCCACCGGATTTCAAGTCGCAGCCGGCTCCCAGAGCCGCTGCACACACCCCAACTTTGGAAGACCATATCTCCCTCGATACTTGTCTGATTCCGGCAAATCAACTTCCATCAGATTTACCGACAAGTGAGCTTTACGGGACAATCATCCATTTTAGGATCCAGTAAATCATCAGGTCTCCAGATCCACCGGTGCAGAGTTTCCACTTTCTGGCAGCTCGTCGGCGCCTCCCGGCGCCGCACTTGGGCATGCAGAGGGGCAAGTTTTCAACATTCTCCCCCTTACACCTGCCATGCCCATTGCTCCTGCTTGATCTCACTCATCTTCTGCTGCATCCTCCAGCTAAGGCTGCACACCGAATCCGGTTCGCGAATCTGAAGTTGGATTCAGATTCGAAAGTCCGAATCCACTGCTAGATCCGGATTCACAAATCCGAATCAAAGATTCGCGAATCCTTGTGGATTCACAAATCTTGGCAAATCCTTAGTTGTGGTCTTAGTCTTGATTGTAGCCAAGTTAATACATGGCTACTTGAAAAAAAATGGATGACATCTGGTTCACCTCCCGTTTTTTGCATGGGGGATGTGGCAGTGTCCCGATCGCTACAGAAGGCAAGCTTGCCTGTGAGGTTGGACTCCTGATTCGCTCGACTGCAGGCTTTGATGACCTGGCTTGTCAGAAGGACGTCAGTCAGGTCATCGCACGGCCGCCAAATCTGTTGCAAGACACAGAATGAATCGTCGCTCGCTCGCTTGAGAAAAACGTGTGAGTGACTAGCGAAAGGCATCTCGCCTGTTTCGTGCATGTGTCGGGCAGTTGACCTGGCACATGCACGATTTGCGGTAGTTGTCGTGGTCGTCAGCTTCCGAAGTTTTGAAACTTCGGAAGTTGAACTTACAAGCATCTTTGCTCAACAGTCGGACGTGAGCGGGACTAGATCGATGTTTTTCTCTCACCATCAATCTCTTTTCCTTCCTGGATTCATTGGTGGATTCCCGAATCCCCGAATGAGACCCGACCCTGGATCCGGATTCGTGAATCCGGATCCAGATTCAGGATTCGTGAAACAGATTCATGAATCCAAGGATTCGTGTGCAGCCTTACCTCCAGCCCATCATAGCTGGTCATCCCAAGTCCGGCCACGCTCATCGCGCGCCGGTCCACGGGTTGCACTTTGGTCAAGCACTCCGCAAGTATGTTGTGAGTGCTGCAATGCTGCAGCAGCACCTGCCCCTTCTCAACCATGTCCAGTGTGTAGTGGTAATGCACGTCGATGTGCTTTGTCCTCCTGTGCTGCGTCGGGTTGTTGGTGAGCCAGATGGAGCCCATGTTGTCCTCTTGCACTAGCGTAGGCTCTTGATGCGGCACGCCCAGCTCCCCCAACAACATGCAAAGCCACACCGCCTCCTTGACCGCCTTGGCCAGCGTGGAGGTGGCGACGTAGTCCTGCTTCCTGCTGCACCACGAGACCGTTGCACCAACGAGGAAGAACACGTAGCCGGATGCGGACTTCCACTTGTCCACATCCCCAGCATAGTGTGCATCTGTGTAGTAGACCAGACGCAAGGGGTCTGCGCATCCCTTGCCTTCGAACCTCATGCGTGCGTGCCGCGTCGCCTGCAGGTTGCAGAGGATGCGCTTGACAGCCTGCCACTATAGTGGCCCTGGATCGGCCACGTACCTGCTCACTTGGCCCACCGCATAGGCCAGTTCCGGTCGAGTCGCCACCATGGCATACATGAGGATGCCCACCGCCGATTGGTAGGGCACCCCTGCCATATCCTCCCGCTCTTCTTTTGTTTGCGGTGCCATTGCCGCACTCAGTTCACAAGTCGTGGAGACAGGACTGCACACTGGTTTGCAGTCCTCCATGCCGTACCGCTTTAGCACCTTGGCCACGTATTTGGCCTGCCCCAGCTCAAGCGCGCACGCCCTCTGGTTCCGCGTAATGCTAATCCCAAGGTAGAACTCCAGCTCCTCCATGTCCGAAATCTAGAACCTGCTGCTCAGCTGCACTTTCAGCTGTTGTAGGTTTCGGCAGGTCGGAGGAGCACAAGATCAGATCGTCCACGTAGAGTGCGACAATCTGATGGAGCTTCTTGCTGCACCACATGTAGATGCTGTAATCCACCTCACAGTGCTTGAAGCCGAGTGCCATGAAGTTGTCTATCTATTGGTTCTAGCATAGGGGTGATTGTTTAAGCCCGCACAAGGACTGCCACAACTTGCACTCCTTGCCCTCCGGCGCTTCCACCCCCTCCGACACCACCATGTAGAGTTCTTTGTCGATGATGCCGTTGAGGAAGGCCGTCTTTATGTCCCTCTGGTGGAGCTCCATGTCCTTTGCGGATGCCACCGGGAGGATCGCCCCGATGCTTGTGATCTTGGCGACGGGGGCGAATGTCTCATTGCAGTGCTCGTCCTCATTTTGTGCGTACCCCTTTGCCATGAACCGCGCCTTGTACTTGTCGGCCACACCTTCTTTCGTGAACTTGGTCTTAAAGACCTACTTGGAGCCGATGACCTTGGCGTCTTTCGGCCGGTCAACTAGCTGCCACGTGTCATTTCAGCAATGGTTACCAGCTCCGACTTGATGGCGGCGTCCCACTGCTCTCCCTCAGGTCGCACAAGCACCTCTTGCACGGTCGTCGGCTCCGTTGATGTAGCCAGCATGCACCGTGTCATTCCAATCCATCAACCAGTGCCTGCGTCGAAACGCTTCCCCGCTCTCTGCTGCCTCCCGCTACGGCTGGGCAGTTTTGGTGGCGTCTCGTCATTGTGCTACGATCCTTCCGACTCTGCCCGCTTTGGTGAATCATCAACCGGACGGCTCCCCGAGGATCCCTCCTGCTCCGGTGAACCATCGACCGGATGGGCGGCACGTCCGGAGGATTTTCATCTGACGTCCGACGTGAACTCCAACGGGAGTGTGCACTTTGGCACCCGCGGGGCCTCCTTTGACGGATGAATCCGCTGGATCTCCAACCCAGCTGCATCGTCGTCGGAGTCCTCCACGTTGGCTATCAATCCTGCTGCACCGTCGTGCTCCGACACCGCATCATCGACCTCCGCATCCGCTGGCTCTTCCTTGTAGTCAAGGAGCTGAAACCACTCCCCCTGTTTTGGAGTGTTCCTGAAGCTCATGTTGTTGCTGCTACTAGTGAAGCTCTACTACCTTTCAAACTCGACGTCACGGCTGCGGATGATCTCTTCAGTGCGCGGGTCCCAGAGCCGGTACACCTTTTGCACGCTTTTGTAGCCGAGGTACAAGCACGGCTTTGCCCGCGGTTCCAACTTGTTGTCGCATCACTGCTCCGCCTGCAACATCGCATGCGCCTTGCACCCGAACACCTTTAGGTGAGCCACGTTCAGCTTGCACCCGCTCCAAACCTCTTGCGGTGTCTTCCAGCTGCCCTTGCCCTTTAGGACTGCTGTTGGGGTGAGGTTGATGGTGTAGCTCGCTATACGTGTTGGCCTGAGGGTGAGTGTGCACCCTGGAGGGTCCCTAGCAGTGGCTGGTTCACACCACCAACTATTTTTGGAGAGACTGAAACTGTGGAGGCAACTGGTTCCAAGGATGGCAGAAAACTAGTCAGAGAGTGAGGCAATAGTTTTGGCCTCAATTGAATGGGAATGAACACTCAAGGATCACAAGCGAAGCCTTTTATAGCCAGTGATCTAAGCTTTCCAGAACACCAAAGCATACCAGATTTGGAGCTTCCTAGCAGATTCTATGGCTTCTAGAATGGCCTTTGGTAGGCTGTCCTCTGCCCACCTAGGAAGGTATCCCTTCTTTCCTCTAGAAGCTTCTGCCCCTTCCTAGATTCCTCAGCTTGCTTCTAGTAGGAGGGAAGGTATCCAAAAGACCAAGACACCTCTAGATGCCTTGTAGGAAAAGTCACCCCTTCTAGAAGATGTGGCACCTTCCTGGACCCTCACTTAACCTCCTAGAAACTCAAGGTGGAATTCTAAAGGTTGAGCTAGCTTCTTGGCATCTATTTTCCACCTCCCTTGAGGCAAGACAGAAATTCATCTTGTGTGACTTGAACCCTGGCCCCTGCCTCTAAAGGTGGACACCATTAACCACTAAGCCACTACGGCTTGTCTTTTTGGTGTTCCTTTTTGGAGTCAGTCCTGCCATGGTGAGGAGCATCACTTCAACAATCTCCCCCTTGCGCATCATGCATGGCAGTCGTTCATGCTCAACCTGTAACTGAGGAATTTTTCTCCTCATGGGAGGCGAGCTTACATTTTATTGCTCCCTCCCACTCAGCCCCATCCTTCTAGTGCAGTGCCTCCTTCATGCTCCTCTTGCGTGAAGAAGACTTGTGCGACCCAGTCCAGATTCCCTTGTCGGCATCATACCTTTAGTCTTTCTTTGCACACGGCTGCTCGTCTGGGGCTCTTGAGGCGGTTGTTGTTGTTGATGTCCCCTTTTGGCGCCATCCTCTCCAAGCGCCTACTCCCCCTCTCTTGGAGACCTTGGAGACATCTGTCGACTCCCCACCTCCACATCCATCTCCGGTGCTTCGGATTCCTCATCTGAACTGGCCGGAATAAAGTCTGCCACTCGCCCATCCCTCGGGCAATCCTCTTCGGCTGGTGCTGCTGCGAGGATATCACCCTCATTCACGTCCTCCAGCGTCTCCCCCTCAAGGAGTGGCATCCACTCCCCACTCTTGGAGAGACCTGCCTCCTTGTCTGTCCAACGGCTTTTCTCGTCGAACGTGACGTCGCGACTCCGCACAATCTGTTGCCTCCTTGGGTCAAAGAGCCGGTACGCCTTGCTTCCGCTCTCATATCCAAGGAAAATACACCGGCGGGTGCGCGGTTCCAGCTTGCTCTGTCCCTCACGTGCCTGCACCATGGCATGTGCAACACAACCAAATGTGCGGAGGTGACCCACCNTCACCCTCATTCACGTCCTCCGGCGTCTCCCCCTCAAGGAGTGGCATCCACTCCCCACTCTTGGAGAGACCTGCCTCCTTGTCTGTCCAACGGCTTTTCTCGTCGAACGTGACGTCGCGACTCCGCACAATCTGTTGCCTCCTTGGGTCAAAGAGCCGGTACGCCTTGCTTCCGCTCTCATATCCAAGGAAAATACACCGGCGGGTGCGCGGTTCCAGCTTGCTCTGTCCCTCACGTGCCTGCACCATGGCATGTGCAACACAACCAAATGTGCGGAGGTGACCCACCGCCGGCTTCCTCCCGCTCCACACCTCTTGTGGTATCTTCCACGCCTTGCTCTCCTCGTCCTTCAACGGCTTCGTCGGCATGATGTACGCTACTGTCCTTGCCGCCTCCGCCCAATACCGTTGTGTAAGGCCGGCGTCGCTCAACATGGATCGCACCATGTTAATGATTGTGCGATTTGCTCTCTCTGCGACGCCATTTTGTTGTGGGGAGTGTGGAGTTGCTTTCTGCCACTCAATCCCCTTGCTCTTCATCCACCCAAGGCACCCCGCATATTCACCGCCGTTGTCACTCTGGAACATCTTCACTTTCAACTCTGTTTGCCGCTCCACATCTGATACAAACTCCTGCATACACGTAAGGACCTCGCTCTTCTGCTTCCTTGGGTAGAGGTAGAGTTTCCGGCTGTGGTCATCGATGAAGGTGAGGAAGTAGCGAGCTCCGCCGATGGAGCTCTCAAGCGGTCCACACACATCTGTGTGTACCACGGCCAGTTTTGCCGATGCACGCGTCCCCTTGGCCACAACGGCTGCCGCGTTGATTTGCCAATGATGCATGGCTTACACACGGTCTCCTTGGTTCCATCAATGCCGCTGATTTGGAGACCCCGCACCACTTCCCTCTTAGCCGTCTCGTTCACTGTCAATAGAGAAATGTGGTAGAGTCAGCGGTGCCATAGGTCCAGGTCTCCTCCATCCTTCATTGCAAGATTGGCGGCGTTGGACCTCACCCGGCTGCTGAGGATATTCACGCATAGTAAGTACAAGTCGTCCTCCCTCTTGGCACGCGCAATCACCTCACCTTTGCCCTCCTTGCGGATGACGGCCTCCTCCTTTGTGAACAGCACCTTAAGTCCCTTGTTTATAAGGCGGCTGACGGAGAGAAGTTTGCCCAAAAGTTGGGCATATGCAACACATTGTGGATTGTGCTCGTGACAGGTTTGCCATCCACAATTGACTCAATGTAGACGTTACCCTCACCGGCGGCCACCTCTGTTTTCCCATTGGCCACCGTCATGCGTCTCTCCGAGGCGTCGTAGGTGACAAATGCCGCCATGTTGCATTGCGTGTGGCGGCCTGATCCGGAGTCAATGACGACAACTCCTGGATCCTTCAAGTTGGTGGATTTGTACGCCATAAAGGCGTGCTCATCTTTCTTCCCGCCCCGCTGCGACCAATCCGTTTTCTTCTTGGGACAGTTGCGCGCGTAGTGGCCCTCCTTCCCACAATTGAAGCACTCCCCCTTCTTGTCACCCTTCTTGGTGCCCTGTTTGGCACCCTTCCACTTGTCGCCTCGGCCTCCACTTTGAGGATGAACCGTGTAAGCTGAACTTCATGCCGTTGCACTCTCCCGACCGCCACATCGCATCCACTCATTGCGCACGGTCTCAGCAACCTTCGGGTGCTTTAGCTCGTTGGAAGGCCAGCCACCAAGGACTGTGATCATGGGAATCTTGCTGTCCGGCAAGGCCAGAAGGAGGATCATGGCTTGCAATTGAGAGTCGACCTCCCAACCCGTGGCCACGCACTCCGCTGTGAGCGACTCAATCTGCTGCATGATCTCCATTACGTTGTCGCCTTCATTGGCTCGGAGGGTGACAAGCTGTTTGAAGATGAAGAGCTGATTGGCAAGGCTGCTTGACTGGTAAATGGAGCATAGTTTTGACCATGCTTCTGCAGCCAGGGTGCATCCTTGAATGTGCCCAAGTTGTGGTGGGCATAACACGAACACAAGGAGTGCCAACGCCTTTTTGTTGCACTTCTTGTATGCCTCCTTCACCTCAGCCGTTGCAGTCTCCGGCGGAGCAGTCTTATCACCCTTTACAAGCTCAAACAATTCCTTGTCGTCAAGGAAGACCTCAAACTGCCACCTCCACAAGGCAAAGCCTGTCCCATCAAACTTAAGGACAGTGCGACTGCTCTCGTGCTCGTTGGTCGCCATGTCTTGCTGTTGGAAGCGTGAAATCATGCTAGCATTGAACCCTTTTACAGGTGTGGGACCATAACCCTTTGTTGGCCTGAGGGTGAGTGTGCACCCTGGAGGGTCCCTAGCAGTGGCTGGTTCACACCACCAACAGTTTTTGGAGAGACTGAAACTGTGGAGGCAACTGGTTCCAAGGATGGCAGATAACTGGTCAGAGAGTGAGGCAATAGTTTTGGCCTCAATTTACTGGGAATGAACACTTTGATCAAGGCTCACAAGCACTGCCATTTTGTAGCCACTGATCTAAGCTTTCCAGAACACCAAAGCATGCCAGATTTGGAGCTTCCTAGCAGATTCTATGGCTTCTAGAGTGGCCCTTGGTAGGCTGTCCTTTGCCCACCTAGGAAGGCATCCCTTCTTTCCTCTAGAAGCTTCTGCCCCTTCCTACATTCCTCAGCTTGCTTCTAGTAGGAGGGAAGGTATCCAGAAGACCAAGGCACCTCTAGATGCCTTGTAGGATAAGTCACCCCTTCTAGAAGATGTGGCATCTTCCTGGACCCTCACTTAGCCTCTTACAAACTCAAGGGGGAATTCCGAAGGTTGAGCTAGCTTTGTGGCATCTATTCTCCACCTCCCTTCAGGCAGGACAGAAATTCATCTTGTGGGACTTGAACCTGGTCCCCTGCCTCTAAAGGTGGACACCATTAACCACTAAGCCACTACGCCTTGTCTTTTTGGTGTTCCTTTTTGGAGTCAATCCTGCCATGGTGAGGAGCATCACTCTAACAGTACGCACAGCCTCCGCCCAGAACCCTCGCTGTAAGCCCGCATCCACAAGCATGGTCCACACCATATTGAGCAGCATCTGGTTCGCCTGCTCTGCCACTCCGTTTGACTGTGGCGAGTACAGCGTAGTGGGTTCCTTCTTGATGCCCTGCTGCTTCATCCACCCGCTACAGCTCATGTACTCTCCGCCATTGTCGTTGCGTAGCGCTCTGACCTTCCGGCCAGTCTGACTCTCCCCCGCTGCGACGTACTCCTTCAGCCGGTCTAGGACCTCACCTTTCCGCTTCATGTATACGTAGAGCTTCCTCTGCAGTCATCAATAAAGGTGACGAAGTATCTCAGGCCACTATTTGATGGCGTTTTGAATGGTCCGCACACATCGCTGTGCACGACCTCCAGCGGGTTCTTTGCGCGAGCCTCATTCTTGTTGAACGGCTTGCACCGCGCCTTGCCCAAAATGCAAGGCTCGCACTTTTTGTGTGCTACTGCATTTGCTGCCGCGTCTGCTGCACCGTCGATGACAAGGCCACACACCATGTCGCGCTTCGCCATCTCCTTCACAGTTGCTGGCGCCGAGTACCCCAACCGTTGGTACCAGAGCTCCAGACCTACGCTTCCTCCCTTCGTCATGTTGACGACGCTCTTCTACGAGTCTATTGCGTCTGATGCGGGAGGGACCACATTGGTCTCCACGATATAGAGACTGTCGTTGCGCTTCGCCTCCAGCACGACCTCGCCATCGCCGTCGATGCGCACCACTGTGCGTTTCCTATGGAAGATCACTTCACACCCCTTATTCGTCAAGCGGCTGACACTCAGGATGTTAGCTAGGCCGGGGACGTGCTGCACATCACGAATTGTGCATAGCTCCTTCTTACCGCCCACCACGACTTCCACCTCCACGTCGTCTTGGCCGGCCACCGGCTCGACTTTGTTGTTCGCAACCACCATTGACTTGGAGGACTTCTTCTAGGTGACCAACCTCACCTACTTAACTTGGGTATGATCCTCGGCCCCGGAATCCAGGCAGCACCTGTTGGCCTTCTTGAGGAAGTGGTTCTTGTTGCCGTTGAGGAGCGACCTGCCTTTGCTGTTTTCACCGCCGTTTGTCGTCTCCTCTGGGCACTCACGGGCCAAATGGCCCTCCTTGCCGTAGTTACAGTATGCACCTTTCTTGGCGCCCTTCTTGCCACCGCCCTTTGCGCCGCTTCCTCTGCTCCCACTTCCGCAACAACACGTTTTGGTGACGAGGGCCAATGAGGAAGACAAGGACTCCCCGCAGCTCCGTGTTAGCTACTGAGCTAACCACCTCCGGCAGAGAAGCCGCGAAACCAAAAAAGCTCACAAAGGTTTTTACACCTTCTTCCTTTGCAGGTATGTGTCGTGCACCCCAAACTTAATCAGGCATACACTTCACCTTCAAGAGTACTAACGCCTTAGCATTACATCTCAAGAAGAGCTCAAGTCGTCAATACGCAAGAGAGCATCAAGCAAGGGTTAATTGATTAGCATGCAAGACAAGTCCATTTATAGCTGTCTGTCCAGTCCTAGAACTCAAAAGCACATTCCTAAGAAGTGGCTTGACCCTGCCACATCACCAAGAGACTTGCGCTGTGGGCTTGACACATAAGCATCCTTGTGCCAAGGTGACTGATCAGCCGTGTTGCTTCCAAGAAGCAATGGACTTTCTTTCTTGGAAGCTTCTAAAACAACCAAGATGTGCATGGAGCCAGGATCGAGCTCATGACCTCTCACTTGGCCAAATCAACAAAATGGCCAAGTTAACCACTCACCTACATTGTGTACTCACAGGTCATATCTCACATGAGACAGAGCATAGTTGAGTCACCCTACAACAAATCCAGGGGTCATACCTCCACAAGGGGCAGAGCATTCCTGATCCGTCGTACAANGACTGAACAAGGGGCAAACATATTCAACAAATCTCTCCCTTGCACCTTGCGTCAGTTTCCATCATCATTCTTCATCACTTGCGTTGACCATGCAGATACCTTGCCTGCCCGCCTGGTGGAGATCCTTGTCCAATGGCTTTGTAAGCATGTCAGCCCGGTTCAGCTTGGTGCCGACATACTCCAGCTCCACTGTTTGCTTGTAGACCAAGTCCCGAGCATAGTGGTAGCGGATCTCAATGTGCTTCATGCGCCTGGAAAGAACTGGGTTCTTGGACATGTCAATCGCTCTCATGTTGTCAATCTTGATGATTGTTGTCGTTTCCTATGGTGCCTTCATCTCAGAGAGCAAGCTACGAAGCCACTGCACCTCTTTACACACCTCAGCCAATGCAATGTACTCAGCTTCAGCTTTTGACAGAGAGACACACTCCTGCTTGCGACTCGCCCAACTGACAGCACCTCCATTTAGCATACACACAGAGCCGGAGGTGGTTTTTCTGTCGTCGATATTGCCTCCCCAGTCAGCGTTGGTGTAGCACATGAGACGGAGTGACGCGGATCCAGCGATGCCTCCAAACTGGAGTCCCACGTGTCGCGTCCCCTTAAGGTAGCGCATGATGCGCTTCACAGCCTGCCAGTGTAGTGGACCAGGATTGGCCACAAACCGGCTCACCTGCCCAACAGCATGGGCTATATCTGGCCGGGTGGCGACCATGGCATACATCAGACTGCCCACTGCAGACTGATATGGGATGCCCAGCATGTCAGTTTTCTCCGCTTTGTTGGATGGGGACATGGAGGTGGAGAGCTTGCACTCTGAGCTCATGGGTGTACTGGCAGGCTTGTTATCTGCCATGTCGTATCGTTTGAGGATGGAGTCAATGTACTTTGTCTGGTTCAGGCTGATGGTACATGCGGCTCTGTCACGCTTGATGGCAATGCCAAGGTAGAAGTTAAGAGGACCCATGTCCTTCATCTTGAACCTGCTACTCAGCTGCGCCTTGAGATTGTCTAGCAGCAGTGTTGAAGAAGAGCATAGAATCAGGTCATCAACGTACTGTTGTTCTTCTATGTCCCATGGCCACTGCTATGTCTTGACGGACAGGTTGGGCATGCACTGCTCCCTTGGAGTAAGTCCCCCAGACCTTGTTCGTGGTGCAAGTCCAAGCGAGACACCAGAAGTGTAGCGCAATGGATAGCATGTTGGACTTAGGGACAACAGGTCATGCAATCGAGCCTTGATGTGCGCAGGAGGTTTTTTGACCTTCTAGCACAGGGGAAGTTTCTTAGACATTTCTCCATGCATGAGGAGAGTGCTCCACTTGGCGGTCAGTGGATGCTCCAATTGGCGGACTGGTGAGGTGGTGTGGAGTGACCACCCCAAAAGTGTCACTACCCACACACCTTAGAAGCCAGGCCTAGGACTATATGTACCAGGCTCATTCCTCATTCTAATTACACAATCTGGCCTNTGTCACGCTTGATGGCAATGCCAAGGTAGAAGTTAAGAGGACCCATGTCCTTCATCTTGAACCTGCTACTCAGCTGCGCCTTGAGATTGTCTAGCAGCAGTGTTGAAGAAGAGCATAGAATCAGGTCATCAACGTACTGTTGTTCTTCTATGTCCCATGGCCACTGCTATGTCTTGACGGACAGGTTGGGCATGCACTGCTCCCTTGGAGTAAGTCCCCCAGACCTTGTTCGTGGTGCAAGTCCAAGCGAGACACCAGAAGTGTAGCGCAATGGATAGCATGTTGGACTTAGGGACAACAGGTCCTGCAATCGAGCCTTGATGTGCGCAGGAGGTTTTTTGACCTTCTAGCACAAGGGAAGTTTCTTGGACACTTCTCCATGCATGAGGAGAGTGCGCCACTTGGCGGTCAGTGGATGCGCCAATTGGCGGACTGGTGAGGTGGTGTGGATTGACCACCCCAAAAGTGTCACTACCCACACACCTTAGAAGTCGGGCCTAGGACTATATGTACCAGGCTCATTCCTCATTCTAATTACACAATCTGGCCTTAGATGCTCCTCACAGAGTTGTCAAACCAAGGAACAGTATAAAGAAGACACTGGTTGGTCTAAGCCCCAGGAGTTAGTCTTTGACTAGCACCTCGCGCGAAAGTGACCAAGTGTTAAGTGGACACAGTTGCTAACAAGTGATTGCCTAGGAACTGCTCAGTGTGGAACCGTGATCCTGAGGGTGATATCTTCTCCTAGCTGAAATGCTAGGAGCGGATGGCACGTGCTATTGTGTCGGCCCTGTTTTCTAGTCCGTTTGCCTCAGGCCGGTTGACAAAGGGTTATGGGCCCACACTGACTAGTTGTAAGGCACGCTTCGCTCAACTCTGGTACGCTCTCTCCAAGTGCACACATCAGCTCCATGAGCTCCATCAGCTTCATCAGCTCCAACGGCTTGGTCTGCACTTTGCACACATGGACTAAGGACAAGCTCTGCCCTTGGAGGCACGACCCTTGTGTCCCAACCAGGACAAGCTCTGCCCTTGGTGGCAAGACCCTGGGTGTGTTGGTGTAGATGTATTCTCTGTCTGTAGGTGAACATCGGCTGGAGGGGTAAGCAACGGATCTGCATCCTAAAACCGGTAGTAGACATCAGCTAACATCAGCCTACATCGTCCTCAACGCAGCAGAGAGGTGGGAAGCAGACAAGGGCAAAAAAAATGGTTGACCCATCGGGAGGAGTGGGGGCTGCCGCAGGGCAATCCTCAAGCTCAACAGTGGCTACCACAGGGCAGACCACCGGAGTAAATGTGAGTGCTACGTCACTGCCGCAAGGTCTTGGACCCCTGGGAGGAATCCCCATTTTTGAGGGGATTGACTTCCCCCTTTGGAGATGGCAGTTCGAGCTGGCGATGAAAGTGCGCGGCTTCATCAAGCTACTGAAGGGAGAGGAGCAGGTTCCCGCGGAAGGCATATCTGAGCATGAGGCATGGATGGATCGAAATGATATTGTCATGTCATTCCTCAGCAACGCGATAGCCAAGAAGTATGTTCCCATCATTGCCGGGTACACGCTGGCTTCCGAAGCTTACGACAAGCTCAAGCGCGTGCACCAATCCACCTCCCTCGCAAATAGACTATTCATCCTACAATGGCTGATCAACATGCGAGTGAATGAGGGTGAATCAATCCCCAATTTCCTACAGGAGTTTGAAGGACTCCTTGGCGAGGCTCTCCAGATGAACTGGGACCTTGACAAGAACATGCAAGCCATGATCCTCCTCATGGCGCTACCGGAGAGCTGGAGCCCAATGATCACCGTCATGGGCGGCTGGAAGGAGGACGACCTGACTTACACGGCAGTGTCCAAGTACGTGCAAAACGAGGCCATGAGCCGCAGCGGAAGTGAGGCTAACTTCTCAGCCTATGCCGCACGCTACGGTGGCCGCGGGAGCAAAGGGTCAGCCTCTGGTCAGAAAGGCGGCAGCGGAAGCGGTGGTGGCGGAGGCAACAATGGCGGCAAGGCTCCCGAGCGACAAGGTAACTGCCGCAACTGCGGTAAACCTGGGCACTGGGCAAGAGAGTGCAGATCGCCAAAGAAGGAAGACGGCGGAAGCGGTGGGAACAAAGGCAACAAAAAGGGTGGCAAAGAAGCCACCAACATGATGGCACAGAGCACGCCTCCAGCACAAGGAGCGGCGCTGCTCAGGCCAGGAGCTTTTGGGCTCGACTCCGGCACCGATCATCACTCCAGCAACGACCAGGCTGGATTTGTCTCCATCGGCCCCACCGATCGGCGGTTCAGATGTACAAACGGCAGTGTCGTCAATACAAAGGGCGTGGGAGACAAGTTGGTGAGCATCAACCTTAATGGTGCAGAGAAGGATCTACGGCTACGTGACGTGGTCTACATGCCCTCCTTTGCGGCAAACCTTCTGTCCGTGTCAAAGATAACGGACAACGACATGACAGTGGTGTTCACACAGAAGAAGGCGGTCATCGCCAGGAACGAGGACATCAAGTTCCTCTATGCCGACAAAGATCTCGTGGGACAGGTTCCACGGGTTGACGGACTCTACGTATTGCAGACAATGGCAGCAAAGACCTCGGAAGACGAGGGTCATGCGGGTGCAGCGGAGGCAGTGGTCTCGGCACCAACACAGGAGAGCACACCGACGAGAACTGAAAAAGCAACCTCTACCGCAAAGGATGAAGACGCTGATCTGTGGCACAGACGCTTTGGGCACGATGCAAACAGCACGCTCCAAGTCATTCAGCAACAACAGCTGGTCCGTGGCATGGATGGTTGCAAGAAGGATGCGGTTGGGTGTGGCAGCCTGTGTGAACCTTGCCTCCAAGGCAAGACCAAACAAACGCGCTTTGAGCGTAATGGTCACCGCGCAGAATCAGCCCTTGACCTGATTCACACCGATGTGTGTGGACCCTTTCACGCGGCGTCAAACGGTGGTAGCAAGTATTTTCTGACCTTCATAGATGACCACAGTCGCAAGGTGTGGATCTTCTTCCTCAAAACAAAGGGAGAGGTTAGCGAAAAGTTGCAGGAGTTTGTCGCCATGGTGGAGCGGCAGACCGGAAAGAAAGTCAAAGGGATGCGGAGCGACGACGGCGGAGAGTACGAGGCATGCAAGGGCTGGTTGCGGCAACATGGGATCAACCACCAGCCCACAACGCCTTACACGCCACAGAGCAATGGTGTTGCCGAACGGATGAATCAGACCATCCTCGGCATGGTGCGTAGCATGCTCTTTGATGCAAGGCTTCCACCGTGGTTTTGGGCGGAAGCGGCAAGAACGGCATGCTATCTTGTCAACCTGACTCCTGCGGCTGCTCTGGGCAGGCGCGAAAAGAAGAAGGGCAAGCAACAGATGACGCCACAAGAAGTTTGGTCAGGGAAGAAGCCGGACGCATCACACCTGAAAGTGTTCGGCTGCACCGCATGGGCAAAGGTCCAGGCGGGTGAGGGTGCCGGCAAGCTGGATTCAAGAGCACGAAAGTGCGTTATGGTGGGCTATGAGACGGCCCACAAAACATATCGCTTGTGGGACCTGGCAGGAAGAAGACTCATCACCAGCCGGGATGTAACATTTGATGAAAGGAAACCAGGCAAGGAAGATATGC
>SZWC01014355.1:31350-60033 GCA_023375785.1 Penium margaritaceum | reverse complement strand
TTGTGCCAGATTTGTGCCAGAGTTGTGCCAGAGTTGTGCCAGAGTTGTGCCATAGTTGTGCTAGAGTTGTGCCAGAACTGTTCCATATTTGTTCCAGATTTGTGCCAGAGTTGTGCCAGGGTAGTGCCAGTGTTGTGCCAGAGTTGTGCCAGGGTTGTGGCAGAGTTGTGCCAGAGTTGTGCCAGAATTGTGCCAGCGTTGTGCCAGAGTTGTTCCATAGTTGTGCCAGAGTTATGCCAGAGTTGTGCCAGGGTTGTGCCAGAGTTGTGCCAGAGTTGGGCCGGTGTTGTGCCAGAGTAGTGCCAGAGTTTTGCCAGAGTTGTGCCATAATTGTTCCATAGTTGTTCCAGAGTGGTGCAAGAGTTGTGCCAGAGTTGTGCAAGAGTTGTGCCAGGGTTGTGCCAGTGTTGTTCCAGAGTTGTGCCAGAGTTTTGCCAGAGTTGTGCTGGATTTGTGCAACAGTTGTGCCAGAGTTGTGCCAGAGTTCTGCCACAGTTGTCCCAAAGTTGTGCCAGAGTTATGCCATAGTTGTGCCAGAGTTGCGCCAGAGTGTGCCAGAGTTGTGCCAGAGTTGTGCAAGAGTTGTGCCAGAGTTGTGCCAGAGTCGTGCCAGAGTTGTGCCAGAGTTGTGCAAGGGTTGTGCGAGAGTTGTGCCAGAGTTGTGCCACAGTTGTGCCATATTTGTGCCAGAGTTGTGCCAGAGTTTTGCCAGAGTTGTGCCAGAGTTGTGGCAGTGTAGTGCCAGAGTTGTGCCATGGTTGTGCCAGAGTCGTGCCAAAGTTGTGCCATAGTTGTGCCACAGTTGTGCCAGAGTTGTGCCAGAGTTGAGCCGGAGTTGTGCCAGAGTAGTGCAAGAGTTTTACCATAGTTGTGCCAGAATTGTTCCATAGTTGTTCCAGAGTTGTGCCATAGTTGTGCCAGAGTTGTGCCAGAGTTGTGCCTGGGTTGTGCTAGTGTTGTGCCAAAGTTGTGCTAGAGGTGTGCCAGAGTTGTGTTGGATTTGTGCAACAGCTGTGCCAGAGTTGTGCCATACTTGTGCCACAGTTGTGCCAGAGTTATGCCAGAGTTATGCCAGATTTGTGTCAGAGTTACGCCAGAGTTGTGCCAGTGTTGTGCCTGAGTTGTGCCCGAGTTGTGCCAGAGATATGCCAGAGTTGTGCCAGAGTTGCGCCATAGTTGTGCCAGAGTTGTGCCAGAGTTGTGCCAGAGTTGTGCCAAAGTTGTGCTAGAGTTGTGCCAGAGTTGTGCCAGAGTTGTGCCAGAATAGTGCCAGAGTTGTGCCAGAGTTGTGCCAGAGTTATGCCAGAGTTATGCCAGATTTGTGTCAGAGTTACGCCAGAGTTGTGCCAGAGTTGTGCCAGAGTTGTACCCGAGTTGTGCCAGAGTTGTGCCAGAGTTGTGCCAGAATAGTGCCAGAGTTGTGCCAGAGTTGTGCCAGAGTTATGCCAGAGTTATGCCAGATTTGTGTCAGAGTTACGCCAGAGTTGTGCCAGAGTTGTGCCAGAGTTGTACCCGAGTTGTGCCAGAGTTGTGCCAGAGTTGTGCCAGAATAGTGCCAGAGTTGTGCCAGAGTTGTGCCAGAGTTATGCCAGAGTTATGCCAGATTTGTGTCAGAGTTACGCCAGAGTTGTGCCAGAGTTGTGCCAGAGTTGTACCCGAGTTGTGCCAGAGTTGTGCCAGAGTTGTGCCAGAATAGTGCCAGAGTTGTGCCAGAGTTGTGCCAGAGTTATGCCAGAGTTATGCCAGATTTGTGTCAGAGTTACGCCAGAGTTGTGCCAGAGTTGTGCCAGAGTTGTACCCGAGTTGTGCCAGAGTTGTGCCAGAGTTGTGCCAGAATAGTGCCAGAGTTGTGCCAGAGTTGTGCCAGAGTTATGCCAGAGTTATGCCAGATTTGTGTCAGAGTTACGCCAGAGTTGTGCCAGAGTTGTGCCAGAGTTGTACCCGAGTTGTGCCAGAGTTGTGCCAGAGTTGTGCCAGAATAGTGCCAGAGTTGTGCCAGAGTTGTGCCAGAGTTATGCCAGAGTTATGCCAGATTTGTGTCAGAGTTACGCCAGAGTTGTGCCAGAGTTGTGCCAGAGTTGTACCCGAGTTGTGCCAGAGTTGTGCCAGAGTTGTGCCAGAATAGTGCCAGAGTTGTGCCAGAGTTGTGCCAGAGTTATGCCAGAGTTATGCCAGATTTGTGTCAGAGTTACGCCAGAGTTGTGCCAGAGTTGTGCCAGAGTTGTACCCGAGTTGTGCCAGAGTTGTGCCAGAGTTGTGCCAGAATAGTGCCAGAGTTGTGCCAGAGTTGTGCCAGAGTTATGCCAGAGTTATGCCAGATTTGTGTCAGAGTTACGCCAGAGTTGTGCCAGAGTTGTGCCAGAGTTGTACCCGAGTTGTGCCAGAGTTGTGCCAGAGTTGTGCCAGAATAGTGCCAGAGTTGTGCCAGAGTTGTGCCAGAGTTATGCCAGAGTTATGCCAGATTTGTGTCAGAGTTACGCCAGAGTTGTGCCAGAGTTGTGCCAGAGTTGTACCCGAGTTGTGCCAGAGTTGTGCCAGAGTTGTGCCAGAGTTGTGCCAGAGTTGTGCCAGAGTTGTGCCAGAGTTGTGCCAGAGTTGTGCCAGAGTTGTGCCAGAATTGTGCCAAGGTTGTGCAATAGTTGTGCTAGAGTTGTGCCAGAGTTGTGCCAGAGTTGTGCCATAGTTGTGCCAGAGTTGTACCAGAGTTTTGCCAGAGTTGTGCTAGAGTTGTGGCAGTGTAGTGCCAGTGTTGTGCCAGAGTTGTGCCAGAGTCGTGCCAAAGTTGTGCCAGAGTTATGCCTGAGTTGTGCTAGAGTTATGGGAGAGTTGTGCCACTGTTGTGCCACAGTTGTGCCAGAGTTGTGCCGGATTTGTGCCACAGTTTTACCAAAGTTGTACCAGGGTTGTAAAAGAGTTGTGCCGGATTTGTGCCACAGTCGTGCCAACGTTGTGCTAGAGTTGTACCAGAATTGTGCCAAAGGTGTACCAGAGTTATGCCAGAGGTGTGCCAGAGTTGTGCCAGAGTCGTGCCATGGTTGTGCCAGAATTGTGCCAGAGTTGTGGCAGAGTTGTGCCATAGTTGTGCCAGAGTTGTGCCAGAGTTATGCCATAGTTGTGCCAGAGTGGTGCCAGAATTGTGCCATAGTTGTGCCAGACTTGTGCCAGACTTGTGCCAGAGTTGTGCCAGAGTTGTGCCAAGGTTGTGCCAGAGTTGTGCGAGAGTTGTGCCAGAGCTCTGCCAGAGTTGTGCGAGAGTTGTGCCAGGGTTGTGCCAGAGTTGTGCCAGCGTTGTGCCAGAGTTGTGTCAGAGTTTTGCAAGAGTTGTGCCAGAGTTGTTCCAGAGTTGTTCCGGATTTGTGCCACAGTTGTGCCAAAGTTTTGCCACAGTTTTGCGATAGTTGTGCCATATTTGTGCCAGATATGTGCCAGATTTGTGCCAGAGGCTAACCAGAGTTGTGCCATAGTTGTGCCATAGTTGTGCCACTTTGTACCAGAGTTGTCCCAGAGTTGTGCCAGGGTTGTGCCAAAGATGTGCCAGAGTTGTGCCAGAGTTGTGCCATAGTTGTGCCAGAGTTGTGCCAGAGTTGTGCCAGAGTTGTGCCAGAGTTATGCCAGAGTTGTGCCAGAGTTGTGCCAGAGTTATGCCAGAGTTGTGCCAGAGTTGTGCCAGAGTTATGCCAGAGTTGTGCCAGAGTTGTGCCAGAGTTATGCCAGAGTTGTGCCAGAGTTGTGCCAGAGTTATGCCAGAGTTGTGCCAGAGTTGTGCCAGAGTTATGCCAGAGTTGTGCCAGAGTTGTGCCAGAGTTATGCCAGAGTTGTGCCAGAGTTGTGCCAGAGTTATGCCAGAGTTGTGCCAGAGTTGTGCCAGAGTTATGCCAGAGTTGTGCCAGAGTTGTGCCAGAGTTATGCCAGAGTTGTGCCAGAGTTGTGCCAGAGTTATGCCAGAGTTGTGCCAGAGTTGTGCCAGAGTTATGCCAGAGTTGTGCCAGAGTTGTGCCAGAGTTATGCCAGAGTTGTGCCAGAGTTGTGCCAGAGTTATGCCAGAGTTGTGCCAGAGTTGTGCCAGAGTTATGCCAGAGTTGTGCCAGAGTTGTGCCAGAGTTATGCCAGAGTTGTGCCAGAGTTGTGCCAGAGTTATGCCAGAGTTGTGCCAGAGTTGTGCCAGAGTTATGCCAGAGTTGTGCCAGAGTTGTGCCAGAGTTATGCCAGAGTTGTGCCAGAGTTGTGCCAGAGTTATGCCAGAGTTGTGCCAGAGTTGTGCCAGAGTTATGCCAGAGTTGTGCCAGAGTTGTGCCAGAGTTATGCCAGAGTTGTGCCAGAGTTGTGCCAGAGTTATGCCAGAGTTGTGCCAGAGTTGTGCCAGAGTTATGCCAGAGTTGTGCCAGAGTTGTGCCAGAGTTATGCCAGAGTTGTGCCAGAGTTGTGCCAGAGTTATGCCAGAGTTGTGCCAGAGTTGTGCCAGAGTTATGCCAGAGTTGTGCCAGAGTTGTGCCAGAGTTATGCCAGAGTTGTGCCAGAGTTGTGCCAGAGTTATGCCAGAGTTGTGCCAGAGTTGTGCCAGAGTTATGCCAGAGTTGTGCCAGAGTTGTGCCAGAGTTATGCCAGAGTTGTGCCAGAGTTGTGCCAGAGTTATGCCAGAGTTGTGCCAGAGTTGTGCCAGAGTTATGCCAGAGTTGTGCCAGAGTTGTGCCAGAGTTATGCCAGAGTTGTGCCAGAGTTGTGCCAGAGTTATGCCAGAGTTGTGCCAGAGTTGTGCCAGAGTTATGCCAGAGTTGTGCCAGAGTTGTGCCAGAGTTATGCCAGAGTTGTGCCAGAGTTGTGCCAGAGTTATGCCAGAGTTGTGCCAGAGTTGTGCCAGAGTTATGCCAGAGTTGTGCCAGAGTTGTGCCAGAGTTATGCCAGAGTTGTGCCAGAGTTGTGCCAGAGTTATGCCAGAGTTGTGCCAGAGTTGTGCCAGAGTTATGCCAGAGTTGTGCCAGAGTTGTGCCAGAGTTATGCCAGAGTTGTGCCAGAGTTGTGCCAGAGTTATGCCAGAGTTGTGCCAGAGTTGTGCCAGAGTTATGCCAGAGTTGTGCCAGAGTTGTGCCAGAGTTATGCCAGAGTTGTGCCAGAGTTGTGCCAGAGTTATGCCAGAGTTGTGCCAGAGTTGTGCCAGAGTTATGCCAGAGTTGTGCCAGAGTTGTGCCAGAGTTATGCCAGAGTTGTGCCAGAGTTGTGCCAGAGTTATGCCAGAGTTGTGCCAGAGTTGTGCCAGAGTTATGCCAGAGTTGTGCCAGAGTTGTGCCAGAGTTATGCCAGAGTTGTGCCAGAGTTGTGCCAGAGTTATGCCAGAGTTGTGCCAGAGTTGTGCCAGAGTTATGCCAGAGTTGTGCCAGAGTTGTGCCAGAGTTATGCCAGAGTTGTGCCAGAGTTGTGCCAGAGTTATGCCAGAGTTGTGCCAGAGTTGTGCCAGAGTTATGCCAGAGTTGTGCCAGAGTTGTGCCAGAGTTATGCCAGAGTTGTGCCAGAGTTGTGCCAGAGTTATGCCAGAGTTGTGCCAGAGTTGTGCCAGAGTTATGCCAGAGTTGTGCCAGAGTTGTGCCAGAGTTATGCCAGAGTTGTGCCAGAGTTGTGCCAGAGTTATGCCAGAGTTGTGCCAGAGTTGTGCCAGAGTTATGCCAGAGTTGTGCCAGAGTTGTGCCAGAGTTATGCCAGAGTTGTGCCAGAGTTGTGCCAGAGTTATGCCAGAGTTGTGCCAGAGTTGTGCCAGAGTTATGCCAGAGTTGTGCCAGAGTTGTGCCAGAGTTATGCCCGAGTTGTGCCAGAGTTGTGCCAGAGTCGTGCCAGAGTTGTGCCTGAGTTGTGCCAGAGTTGTGCCAAAGTTGTGCCAAAGTTGTGCCAGAGTTGTGTGAGATTTGTGCCAGAGTTGTGCCAGAGTTTTGACAGAGTTGTGCCAGAAATGTGCCATATTTGTGCCAGAGTTGTGTTAGAGATGTGCCAGAGTTGTGCCAGAGTTGTGCTAGAGCTGTGCCAGAGTTGTGCCAGAGTTGTGCCAGAGTTGTGCCAGAGTTGTGCCAGAGTTGTGCCAGAGTTGTGCCAGAGTTGTGCCAGAGTTGTGCCAGAGTTGTGCCCGAGTTGTGCCAGAGTTGTGCTAGAGCTATGCCAGAATTGTTCCAGATTTGTTCCAGAGTTGTGCCAGAGTTGTGCCAGGGTAGTGCCAGTCTTGTGCCAGTGTTGTGCCAGGGTTGTGGCAGAGTTGTGCCGGAGTTGTGCCAGAGTTGTGCCAGCGTTGTGCCAGAGTTGTTCCATAGTTGTGCCAGAGTTATGCCAGAGTTGTGCCAGAGTTGTGGCAGATTTGTGCCAGAGTTGAGCCAGAGTTGTGCCAGAGTAGTGCTAGAGTTTTGCCAGAGTTGTGCCATAATTGTTCCATGGTTGTTCAAGAGTTGTACCAGAGTTGTGCCAGAGTTGTGCCAGAGGTGTGCCAGGGTTGTGCCAGTGTTGTACCAGAGTTATGCCAGAGTTGTGGCAGAGTTGTGCTAGAGTTGTGCCAGACTTGTGCCAGAGTTGTGCCAGAGTTGTGCCAGAGTTGTGCCAGAGTTGTGCCAGAGTTGTGCCAGAGTTGTGCCAGAGTTGTGCCAGAGTTGTGCCAGAGTTGTGCCAGAGTTGTGCCGAATGTTCGCCACAGTTGTGCCAAAGTCATGCGAGAGCTCTGCCACAGTTGTGCCAGAGTTGTGCCAGAGTTACGCCATAGTTGTGCCATAGTCATGCCAGAGTTGTGCCAGAGATGTGCCAGAGTTGTGCCAGAGTCGTGCCCGTGTTGTACCGAAGTTGTGCCAGAGTTCTGCCAGAGTCGTGCCAAAGTTGTGCCATAGTTGTGCCAGAGTTGTGCCATAGTTGTGCCAGAGTTGTGCCAGATTTTGCCAGAGTTGTGCCAGAGTTGTGCCAGAGTTGAGCCGGAGTTACGCCATAGTTGTGCCATAGTTATGCCAGATTTGTGCCAGAGTTGTGCCAGATTTTGCCAGAGTTGTGCCAGAGTTGTGCCAGAGTTGAGCCGGAGTTACGCCATAGTTGTGCCATAGTTATGCCAGAGTTGTGTCAGAGTAGTGCCAAAGTTGTGCCAGAGTTGTGCCAGGGTTGTGCCAGGGTTGCGCCAGAGTTGTGCAAGAGTTGTGCCATAAATGTGCCAGAGTTGTTCCATATTTGTGCCACAGTTGTGCCAAAGTTGTGCCAGAGGTTTGCCATAGTTGTGCCAGATTCGTGCCAGAGTTGTTCCAGAGTTGTGTCGGAGGCTAACCAGAGTTGTGCCATATTTGTGCCAGAGTTGTGCCAGAGTTGTAGCAGAGTTGTGCTATAGTTTTGCTAGGGTTTTGCCAGAGATGTGCCAGAGTTGTGCCAGAGTTGTGCCAGAGTTGTGCCAGAGTTATGCCAGAGTTGTGCCATAGTTGTGCTGTAGTTGTGACTCTATAGTTTGGTTTCTGTGACTTTGCTTTGGTTTCTGTAATCCGGCTTTGGGTTTTGTGACCCGGCATTGGTTTCTATGACCCGGCTTTGGTTTATGTGACTCGTCATTGGTCTCTGTGACCCGGCTTTGCACCCTCTGTGACCCGGCTTTGGTTTATGATAACTGGCTTTCGTTTCTGTGACCTGGCTTCGTTTTTTTTTTTTTACCCGGCTTTGGTTTTTGTGACCCGGCTTTGGTTACTGTGACCCAGCTCTGGTTTATGTGACCCAGCTTTGGTTTCTGTGACCCGTCTTTGGTTGCTGTGACCCGGCTTTGGTTTTTGTGACCCGGCGTTGGTTTCCATGACCCGGCTTTGTAACCTGTGACCCGGCTTTGGTTTTTGTGACCCGGCTTTGGTTTATGTGACCAGGCTTTGGTTTCTATGACCAAGCGTTGGTTTTGTGACCCGGCTCTGGTTTCTGTGACCCTGCTTTGGTTTTTGGGACTCGGCTTTGGTTTCTGTGACCCGGTTTGGTTTATGTGATCGGCTCTGGTTTCCGTGACCCCGCTTTGGGTTGTACGACCTGGCTTTGGTTTATGTGACCCGGCTTTGGTTCTGTGACCTGGCTTTGGTGTTGTGACCCGGCGTATGTTTCTGTTATCCGGCTTTGGATTGTGTGACCCAGCTTTGGTTTATGTGACCCGGCTTTGGTTCTGTGACCTGGCTTTGGTGTTGTGACCCGGCGTATGTTTCTGTTATCCGGCTTTGGATTGTGTGACCCAGCTTTGGTTTATGTGACCCGGCTTTGGTTTCTATGACCAGGCTTTGGTTTATGTGCTCCGGCTTTGGTTCATTGACCGGCTTTGCTTTCTGTGACCCGGCTTTTGTTTATCTGGCCTGGCTTTGGTTTCTGTGACCCATGTTTGGTTTGTGTGACCCGGCTTTGCTCTCTGTGACCCGGCTTTGTTTTCTGTGACTCGGCTCTTGTTTTTGTGACCCAGCTTTGGTTTCTGTGACGTGGCTGTGGTTGCTGTGACCCGGCTTTGGCTATTGTGACCCGGGTTTGGTTTCAATGACCCGGCTTTGGTTTATGTGACCTGGCTTTGGTTTATGTGACCGGCTTTGGTTTTATGTAATCCGGCTTTGGTTTTTGTGACCCGACATTGGTTTATGTGACCCGGCTTTGGTTTCTGTGACTCGTCTTTGGTTTTTATGATCCGGTTTTAGGCCCTCTCTGACCCGGCTGTTATTTCTGTGTTTTGGTTTTGGTTTCTCTGACCCGGCTATGTTTTATGTGACCCGGCTTTGGTTCTTGTGACTCGTTTTTGGTTTATGTGACCCAACTTTGGACCCTCTGTGACCCGGCTTTGGTTTATGCGACCCTACTTTGGTTTCTGTTACCCGGCTTTGGTTTCTGTGACCCTGCTTTGGTTTCTCTGACACGGCTTTGGTTAGCGTGACCTGGCTTTGGTTTCTGTGACTTGTCTTTGGTTTTTGTAACCCGGCTTTGGTTTTTGGGACCCGGCGTTGGTTAATGTGACCCGGCTTTGGTTACTGTGACCCGGCTTTGGTTCCTGTGACCCGGCTTTGGATTCTGTGACCCGGCTTTGGTTCAGATGCCCCGGCTTTGGTTTTGTGACCTGGCTCTGGTTTTTGTGACCCGGCTTTGGTTTTTGGGACCAGGCTTTGGTTTCTGTGACCCGGCTTTGGTTCAGATGCCCCGGCTTTGGTTTTGTGACCTGGCTCTGGTTTTTGTGACCCGGCTTTGGTTTTTGGGACCAGGCTTTGGTTTCTGTGACCCGGCTTTGGTTTCTGTGACCCGGCCTTGATTTCCGTGATCCCGCTTTGGTTTCTATGACCTGGCTTTGGTTTCTGTGACCCCGCTTTGATTCCGTGACCTGGCTTTGGTTGTTGTGACCCGGCTTATGTTTCTGTGATCCGGCTTTGGATTCTGTGACCCGGCTTTGGTTTCTGTGACCCGGCCTTGGTTTCTATGACCAGGCTTTGGTTTCTGTGCTCCGGCTTTGGTTCGTTGACCTTGCTTTGGTTTCTCTGACCCGCCTTTTGTTTCTGTGACCAGGCTTTTGTTTCTCTGACCTGGCTTTGGTTTTTGTGACCTGTCTTTGGTTTGTGTGACCCGGCTTTGCTCTGTGACCCGGCATTGTTTTCTGTGACTTGGCTTTTGTTTTTGTGACCCGGCTTTGGTTTGTGTGACCCGGCTTTGGTTTCTATGACCCGGCTTTGGTTTATGTGATCCGGCTTTGGTTTCTGTGGTCCAGCTTTTATTTCTGTGACCCGGCTTTGGTTTTTGTGACCCAGCTTTGCTTACTGTGTTTCGGCTTCGGTTATGTGATCCGGCTTTGGTTTTGGTGACCCGGCTTTGGTTTTTGTAGCCACGCTTTGGTTTATGTGACCCGGCTTTGGTTTGTGTGACCCGGCTCTGGTTTATGTAATTCGCCTTTGGTTTATGTGACCCGGCTTTGGGTTCCGTGACCCGACTGTGGTTTATGTGACCTGCATTTGGTCTCTGTGACCCGGCTTTGGTGTCTGTGACCCGGCTTTGGTCTCTGTGGCCCGGCTTTGATTCATGTGACCCGGCTTTGGTTTCTGTGACCCGGCTTTGGTTGCTGTGACCTGGCTTGGGTTGTTGTCACCCGGCATTGGTTTATGTGATCCGGCTTTGATTTCTCTAATCCGGTTTTCGTTTTTGTGATCGAGCCTTGGTTTATGTGATCCGGCTTTGGTTTTTGTGACTCCTCTTTGGTTTCAGTGACCCGGCTTTGGACCATATGTCACCGGGCTTTGGTTTCTGTGACCCGGCTTTGGTTTCTGTGACCCGGTTTTGGTTTCTCTAATCCGGCTTTGGTTTTTGTGACCTAGCTTTGGTTTTTGTGACCCGGATTTGGTTTATGTGACACGACTTTGGTTTCTGCGACTCGGCTTTGGACCCTCTGTGACCCGGCTTTGGTTTATATGAATTGGCTTTGGTTTATGTGACCCAGCTTTGGTTTCTATGACCCAACTTTGGTTCCTGTGTCTCGTCTTTGGTTTCTGTGACCCGGCTTTGGACCCTTAGTGACGCTGCTTTGGTTTCTGTGACCCGGCTTTGGTTTTTGTGAGCTGGCTTTTGTTTATGTGACCCGGCTTTCGTTTCTATGACCAGGCTATGGTTCATGTGACCCGGTTTTGGTTTATATGATCTGGTTTCGGTTTCTGTGACCCGGCTTCGGGTTTCGTGACCTGGCTTTGGTTTTTGTGACCCGGCTTTGGTTTCAGTGACCCGGCTTTGGTTTCTGTGACCAGGGATTGATTTCAGTGACCTGGCTTTGGTTTCTCTGACCTGGCTTTGGTTTATGTGAACCGGCTTTGGTTTATGTGACCCGGCTTTGATTTCAGTGACGCAGCTTTGGTTTCTATGACCCGGGGTTGGTTTCTTTGAATCGGCTTTGATTTCTATGAGTCGGCTTTTGTTTGTGTGACTTAACTTTTGGTTATGTGACCCGGCTCTGGTTTTTGTGACCCGGCTTTGGGTTCTGTGACCCTTCTTATGTTTTTGCGATCGGGCTTTGATTTCTGTGACTCGGCTTTGGTTTATGTGCCCCGGCTTTGGTTAAACTGACCCATCTTTTACTACTGTGATCCGGCTTTGGTTTCTGTGATTTGGCTTTGGTTTATGTGACCCGACTTTGGTTTTTGTGGCCAGTCTTTGGTTTATGTGACCCGGCTTTGGTTTGTGTGACCCGGCTCCGGTTTATGTGATCCGGCATTGCTTTATGCAATCCGGCTTTGGTTCATATGACCTGGCTTTGGTTTCTGTCACCTGACTTTGGTTTCTATCACCCGGCTTTGGTGTCTGTGACCCGGCTTTGGTTCCTGTGACCCGGCTTTGGTTTCTGTGACCTGGCTTTGGTTGTTGTGACCCCGCTTTGGTCTCTGTGATCCGGCTTTGGGTTATGTGACCCGACGGTGGTTTATGTGACCCGGTTTTGGTTTCTGTGACCCGGCTTTGGGTTCTGTGACCCAGCTTTGGTTTCTGTGACCCGGCTTTGGTTTGTGTAATCCGGCTTTCGTTTTTGTGACACAGCTTTGGTTTATGTGACTCGTCTTTGGTTTTTATGACCCGGCTTTGGACCATCTATCACTCAGCCTTGGTTTCGGTGACCCGGCTTTGGTTTCTGTGACCAGGCATTGGTTTATGTAATCCGGCTTTGGTTTTTGTGACCCGGCTTTGGTTTCCGTGACCCGGCTTTGGTTTATGTGACATGTCTTTGGTTTATGTGACCCGGTTTTGGACCCTCAGAACCCGGCTTTGGTTTCTGTGAACTGGCTTTGGTTTTTGTGACCCGGGTTTGGTTTCTATGACCCGGTTTTGGTTTCTGTGACTCGTCTTTGGTTTCTGTGACCCGGCTTTGGTTTCCGTGTCTCATTTTTTGGTTTCTCTGACCCGGCTTTGGACCTTCAGTGACCCTGTTTTGGTTTCAGTGACCCGGCTTTGGTTTGTGTGACCCGGCTTTGGTTTTTGTGACCCGGCGTTGGTTTATGTGACCCGGCTTTGGTTGCTGTGACCCGTCTTTAGTTTCTGTGACCCGGCTTTGATTTGTGTGACCCAACGTTGGTTTCTCTGACCTGGTTTTGGTTTATGTGACCAAGCTTTGGTTTCCGTGACCCATATTTGGTTTATGTGACCCGGCTTTGGTTTCTGTGACCCGGCTTTGGTTTGTGTTACCTGGCTTTTGTTTATGTGACCCGGCTTTGGTTTCTATGACCCGGTTTTGGTTTATGTGACCCGGCTTTGGTTTCCGTGACCTGGCTTTGGTTTTTCTGACCCAGCTTTGGTTTCCGTGACTTGGCTTTGGTTTATGTGACCCAGCTTTGGTTTCTTAGACCTGGCTTTGGTTTATGTGACCCGGCTTTGGTTTCTATGACCCGGCTTTGGTTTCTATGACCCGGCTTTGGTTTCCGTGACCCGGCTTTGGTTTCAGTGACCCGCCTTTGGATTACATGACCCTACTTTGGTTTCTTTGACTTGGCTTTGATTTCTGTGACCCGGCTTTGGTTTTTGTGACCTGGATTTGGTTTGATATGACCCGGCTCTGGATTCTGTGACTCGACTTTGGTTTCTGTGACTTGGTTTGATTTCTGTGACATGGCTTTCGTTTTTGTGACCTGTTTATGGTTTATGTGATTCCGATTTGATTTCTGTTACCTGGCTTTAGTTTTGTGACCCGGCTTTGGGTTATGTGACTCAGGTTTGGTTTCTGTAACCCGGTTTTGGTTTCTATGACCGGCTTTGGTTGCTGTGACCTGGCTTTGGTTTCCGTGACCCGGCTTTGGTTTCTGTGATCCGGGTTTGGTTTCTGTGACCCGACTTTGGTTTCTGTGACCCGGCTTTGGTTTCTGTGACCCGGCTTTAGTTTCTATGACGTGGCTCTGGTTTTTTTATCCGGTTTTGGTTTATGTGACCCGGCTTTCATTTATGTGACCCGGCTTTGGTTTCTTTCACCCGGCTTTCGTTTCTGTGACCCGGCTTTGGTTTCTGTAACCCGGCTTTGGTTCCTATGTCCCGGCATTTGTTTATATGACCCGGCTTTGGTTTTGTGACCCGGCTTTAGTTTTTGTGACATGGCTTTGGTTTATGGGGTCCGGCTTTGGTTTATGTGACCTGGCTTTGGTTTCTCTGACCCGGCTTTGGTTTCTGTGACCCCACTTTGGTTTCTGTGACCTGGATTTGGTTTCTCTGACCCGGCTTTGGTTTCTGTGATCCGGTTTTGGTTTCTGTGACCTGGCTTTGGTTTGCTGTGACCCGGCTCTGGATTATGTGACTCGGCTTTGGTTTATGTTAGTTGGCTTTGATTTATGTAAAATGGCTTTGGTTTCTGTGACATTGTTCTGGTTTCTGTGATCCGGTTTTGATCTCTGTCACCTCGCTTTGATCTATGTGACCTGGTTTTGGTTTATGTGAACCGGGTTTGGTTTTTGTGACTCTGCTTTGGTTTCTGTGACCGACTTTGGTTTCTCTGACCCGGCTTTGGTTTCTATGACCCGGCTTTGGTTTATGTGACCCGGCTTTGGTATTTGTGACTCGACTTTGGTTTCTGTGACCGGCTTAGGGTTTTCTGACCCGGCTTTGGTTTCTGTAACCCAGCTTTGGTTGCTGTGACACAGCTTTGGTGTTTGTGACTCGGCTTTGGTTGCTGTGACCGGCTTAGGTTTCTCTGACCCGGCTTTGGTTTCTGTGATCCGGCTTTGGTTTCTGTGACCCGGCTTTGGTTTATGTGACCCAGCTTTGGTTTCTGTGACCCGGCTTTGGTTTGTGTGACCCGGCTTTGGTTTCTGTGACTCGGTTTTGGTTTCTGTGACCCGGTTTTGGTTTCTCTGACCCGGCTCTGGTTTCTGTGACCCGGAATTGGTTTCCGTGACCCGGCTTTGGTTGCTGTGACCGGCTTAGGTTTCTCTGACCCGGCTTTGGTTTGTGCGACCCGGCTTTGGTTTCTATTACCCGGCTTTTGTTTTGTGACCAAGCTTTGATTATTGTGAGAGGGCTTTGGTTTCTAGGACCCGGCTTTGGTTCATGTGACCCGGCTTTGGTTTCTATGACCCAGCTTTGGTTTATGTGACCCCGCTTTGGTTTTTGTGACCTGGTTTTGGTTTCTGTGACCCGGAATTTGTTCATGTGACCCGGCTTTTGTGTCTGTGGACCGGCTCTGGTTTCTGTGACTCGGCTTTAATTTCTGTGACTTGGCGTTGGTTTCTCTAACCCAGATTTGGTTCATAAGTCCCGGCTTTTAGGTCCTTTGACCCGGCTTTGGTTTCTGTGACCTGGCTTTTGTTTCAGTGACCCGGCTTTGGATTCTGTGACCCGGCTTTGGTTTCTCTTTCCCGGCTTTGGTTTGTGCGACCCGTCTTTGGTTTCTGTGACCTGGCTTTGGTTTGCTGTGACCCGGCTCTGGATTGTGTGACTCGGCTTTGGTTTCTGTGACTTGGCTTTGGTTTATGTAGAATGGCTCTAGTTTATGCGACATTGGTCTGGTTTCTGTGATCCGGTTTAGGTTTCTGTCACCTAGCTTTGGTTTATTTGACCCGGCTTTGGTTTATGTGACCCAGGTTTGGCTTTTTTGACTCGGCTTTGGTTTATGTGGCCGGCTTTGGTTTCTTTGACCTGGCATTGGTTTCTGTGACCCGGCTTTGGTTTATGTGACCCGGCTTTGGTGTTTGTGACCCGGCTTTGGTTTATGTGACCGGTTTTGGTTTCTCTCACCCGGCTTTGGTTTTTCTGACCCGGCTTTGGTTTCTGTGACCCGGCTTATTTTTCTGTGACCCGGCTTTGGTTTATGTGACCGGTTTTGGTTTCTCTCACCCGGCTTTGGTTTTTCTGACCCGGCTTTGGTTTCTGTGACCCGGCTTATTTTTCTGTGACCCGGCTTTGGTTTCTGTAACCCAGCTTTGGTTTTTGTGACCCGGCTTTGGTTTCTATGACCCGGCTTTTGTTTCTGTGACTCGGCTTTAGTTTCTGTGACCCTGATTTGGTTTCTGTGACCCGGCTTTGGATTCCGTGACCTAGCTGTAGTTTCTCTGATCCAGATTTGGTTTCTATTACCCGGTTTTGGTTTATGTGACCCGGCGTTGGTTTCCGAGACCCGGCTTTCGTTTTGTGACCCGGCTTTGGTTTCTATTACCCAGCTTTGGTTTTGTGACCCTGCTTTGGTTCTTGTGACATGGCTTTGTTTTCTAGGACCCGTCTTTGGTTTATGTGACCCGGCTTTGGTTTATGTGACCCGGCTTTGGTTTATGTGACCCCGCTTTTGTTTCTTTGACCTGGCTTTGGTTTCTGTGACCTTGAATCGGTTAATGTGCCCGGCTTTGGTGTCTGTGGACCGGCTCTGGTTTATGTTACTCGGCTTGGTTTTTGTGACTTGGCTTTGGTTTTTCTAACCCAGAAATCGTTTATAAGACACGGCTTTTAGTTCCTTTGACCCGGCTTTGGTTTCTGTGACCTTGCTTTGGTTTTAGTGACCCGGCTTTGGATTCTGTGACCCGGCTTTGGTTATTCTGACCCGGCTTTGGTTTCTGTGACCCGGCTTTGGTTTCTGTGACGTGGCTTTGGTTTTCTATGACCCGGCTCTGGATTATGTGACTCGGCTTTGGTTTTTGTGACTTGGCTTTGGTTTATGTAGAATGGCTTTGTTTTCTGTGACATTGTTCTGGTTTATGTGATCTCGTTTTGGTTTCTGTCACCTGGTTTTGGTTTATTTGACCCGGCTTTGGCTTATGTGACCCGGGTTTGGTTTTTGTGACTCGGCTTGGGTTTCTGTGACCGGCTTTTGTTTCTCTGACCCGGGTTTGGTTTCTGTGACCCGGCTTTGGTTTATGTGACCCGGCTTTGGTGTTTGTGCCTCGGCTTTGGTTTTTGTGACCGGCTTTGGTTTCTCTGTCCCGGCTTTGGTTTATGTGACCCGGCTTTGGTTTCTGTGACCCGGCTTTTCTTTCTGTGACCCGGCTTTGGTTTATGTGACCCGGCTTTGGTTTCTGTGACCCGGCTTTTCTTTCTGTGACCCGGCTTTGGTTTCTGTGACCCAGCTTTGGTTTATGTGACCCGGCTTTGGTTTATGTGACCCGGCTGTGGTTTCTGTGACTCGGATTTAGTTTATGTGACCCTGATTTGGTTTACGTGACCCGGCTTTGGATTATGCAACCTGGCTTTAGTTTCTCTGACCCGGCTCTGGCTTCTATGGCCCGGTTTTGGTTTCTGTGACCCTGCTTTGGTTTCTGTGACAGGGCTTTGGTTTATGTGACCCGGCTTCGGTTTCTGTGACCTAGTTTTGGTTTCTATGACTTGGCTTTGGTCCTGAGACCCGGCCTTGGTTTCTATGTCCCGGCTTTTGTTTTGTGACCCGGCTTTGTTTTTTGTGACCCGGCTTTGGTTTCTTGGACCCGGATTTGGTTTAAGTGACCCGGCTTCCGTGCTCGGGCCCATGCTCGAGCTCAGCTCACACGTGGTGGTCATGGGTGTGCCGATGGGGTTGCACTCCTCCATGTTGTAGCGGCGGAGCACCTCTTGCACGTACTTTGCCTGCCCCATCTCGACCGTGCGTGCCTTGCGATCCCTCTTGATGGTGACGCCGAGGTAGTACTCGAGCTCACCCATGTCGGTCATTTTGAACCGACCGCCCAGCTGCCGTTTCAGGTTCACCAACTCCTCCATGTCCGACAACACGAGGATGAGATCATCGACATAGAGTCCCACGATCTGGTGCAACCCTGGCTGCTTCCGCACGTACACGCTGTGATCCGCCTCGCAGCGCTTGAAGCCAAGCTCGGCCATGAAGCCGTCCATTTTCAGGTACCACATGAGTGGCGCTTGCTTCACTCCGTAGAGCGCCTTGCGAAGCCGGCACACCTTCCCTGCCGGCGCGTCCACCCCCTCCGGCACCTCCATGGGGACCTCCTTGTCCGGGTCGCCGTTGAGAAATGCGGTTTTCACGTCCATTTGGTGGACTTCGTAGTCGCGCGCCGCCGCCAGCGAGAGGATGGAACGGATGGAGGCAAACTTCGCCACCGGTGCGAAGGTTTCTTCGTAGTGTTCACCCTTTCGTTGGGCGTACCCCTTCGCGACCAGCCGCGCCTTGTACCGCTCCACCTTCCCCTCCTTTGTGAGCTTCTTCTTGAAGATCCACTTGGAGCCGATGACTTTTGCGCCCTCCGGCCTGTCAATCAGCTGCCAAGTACTGTTCTCTTCGTGGGAGGCGAGCTCAGATTTTATGGCTCCCTCCCACTCAGCCCCATCCTTCTGCTGCAACGCCTCCTTGACGGTCTCGGGCTCCTCTTGCGCAAAGAACACTCGAGCAAACCCAGTCCAGGTGCCCTGCGCGGCATCGTATTGTCTTGTCGTCCTTCTTGCGCGTCCGTTTCTGCGGGGCTGCTGCTGTTGAGGCTGCTGCTTCTGCTACTGCCCTCTCGCGGCACCACTCGCACCGCTGGCCTGCTCCCCCTCTCTTGGGGACCGTGGAGATGCGAGCTCACTCCCCGCCTCCATGTTCAGCTCCACTGCTGCCGGCGCTTCGGACTCATCGTCCGACTCGGCTGAATGCAAATCAGCCGCTCCCCCATCCCTCGGATGGTTGTCGCCGGTTGGAGCCGCTTGGACGTCACCCTCTTTTGCATCATCCGGCGTCTCCCCCTCGAGGAGTGGCCGCCACTCCCCTCGCTTGGAGAGACCTGCGTCCTTGTCCGTCCAACGACTGTTCTCGTCAAACGTGACGTTGTGACTCTTCACGATCTGCTGCCTCCGCGGGTCGAAGAGCCGGTACGCCTTGCTCCCGCTCTCGTACCCGGCGAAGATGCACCGGCAAGTCCGCGGGTCCAGCTTGCCCCGCCCCTCCCGTGCCTGCACAACAGCATGTGCAACACAACCAAACGTGCGGAGGTTCGCCACAGTTGGCTTCCTCCCACTCCACACTTCTTGTGGCGTCTTCCACACATTGGAATCCGCGTCTTTTAGCGGCTTCGTCGGCGTCAGGTTCATGATGTACGCCGCTGTCCGTGCCGCCTCGCCCCAGTACCGCTGCGCGAGGCCGGCATCACTCAACATGGACCGGACCATGTTGAGGATGGTGCGGTTTGCCCTCTCGACGACGGCGTTCTGCTGCGGAGAATGTGGCGTAGTTTTCTGCCACGCAATCCCCTTGCTCTTCATCCATGTCGAGCAGCCCTCGTACTCGCCGCCGTTGTCGCTCCGGAACGCCTTCACCTTCAAGCCTGTTTGCCGCTCCACTGCCGCCACAAACTCCTGCATACAAGTAAGGACATCACTCTTCCTCTTGATGATGTAGAGGTAGAGCTTGCGGCTGTGGTCGTCAATGAAGGTGACGAAGTAGCGAGGGCCCCCGATGGAGCTCTCGAATGGTCCACACACGTCAGTGTGGACCACCTCCAACTTCGTCGATGCACGCGTCCCTTTGCCGTCAAACGGCTGCCGTGTCGCCTTGCCCACCACGCATGGCTCGCACACGGCACTCTTGGCTACATCGAGGCCCTTGACCTCAAGGCCCCGCACCACTTCCTTTTTCGCCATGTCCCTCACAGTTGATGAAGCGATGTGAAATAGGCGGCGGTGCCATAGGTCCAGATTTCCTTCATCCTTTGTCACGAGATTGACGGCGTCAGTCCTTACCGCATCGGCAAGGATCTTGGTGCGAAGGAGGTACACGTCCTCCTCCCTCTTGCCACGCGCAATCACCTCGCCGTCCCCCTCCTTCCGGATGATGGCCTCCTTCTTGTTGAAGAGTACCTCGAGCCCCTTGTCGGTAAGGCGGCTCACTGACAGCAAATTTTCCCCAAAGTTGGGCATGTGGAGCACGTCGTAAATGGTGCACGGAATGACTTTCCCGTTCACCACTGACTCAATGCGAACATTCCCTTCGCCCGCGGCCAACTCTGTTTTGTCGTTGGCCACTGTCATGCGCCGCTCGGTGGCGCCGTAGGTGACGAATGCCGCCCGGTTGCATTGTGTGTGGCGGCCTGATCCGGAGTCGATCACAGTGACTTCCGGATCTGTCAAATCGGTAGACTCCCTGGCCATCATGGCTTGGGTGTCCTTCTTCCCGCCCTTCCTGGGCTGGTCCGATTTCTTGTTGGGGCAATCGAGTGCGTAGTGGCCCTGTTTGCCACAATTGTAGCACTCCCCTTTGTTGTCACCTCTCTTGGTGCCCTGGTTAGCACCCTTCCCCTTATTGCCTCCCCCTCCACTTTGAGGACGGACGGCATAGGCGGAACTTGATGTTGCCCCGCTCTCTCTCCCACCACGCTGCATCCATTCGTTGCGGACGTAGTCAGCTACCTTCGGGTACTTCAGCTCATCGGCGGACCAGCCGCCGACGATGGTGATTACCGGACTCCAACTGTCCAGCAAGGCCAGAACAAGGATCATGGCTTGCAGCTAAGGGTCGACCTTCCATCCAGTGGCTACGCACTCGGCAGTAAGGGACTCAATCTGCTGCAGGATCTCCATGATGTCGTCGCCTTCGTTGGCACGGAGGGTGACGAGCCTCTTGAAGACGAAGAGCTGGTTAGCAAGGTTGGTGGACTGGTAGATGGTGCCGAGTTTCTTCCAGGCCTCCGCGGCCTCCGTGCATCCTTGAATCAGTGCGCGCTGTGGCGGTGCAAGCGCTAACACCAAGAATGCAAGCGCCTTCTTGTTGCGCTTCTTGTACTTGTCCACTTCCTCCGGCGTCGCGGTATCCGGAGGGGCGGTCTCTTCACCGTTGACCAGCTCAAGCAGACCCTTGTCATCGAGGTAGACCTCAAACTGCCACCTCCACAATGGGAAGCCGTTTCCATCAAACTTGGAGACAGCGCCGATGCTCTCTTGCTCGGTTGTTGCCATGGCGCGCGGCGGTAGCGTGAAGCTTGAAAAGCTAGGATCCGTCTAGGCACGTGGGCCCATAACCCTTTGTTGGCTCTAGTGGGTGTGGAGGCACCCTCAAGGATGCCTAGCTCTCACTCGATCTCGCTACCAAGATTTGGGGAAGCCAAGGGACACCAATGGTGAAGAGTGTGGAGCACAAGGATCACGGATGTGAGTGGGCAGAACACGTCACATTCAGTATAACTGAATCCAAACACGATTTTGTTACTTAGCATAATGAGATTACATCAGATTCTTATAGCCTATGATTGTAGCTTTCCAACGCATCCAAGTACGCCCAAATCGGAGCAGTAGAGCCCCTGCTACGGCCGTCGAAGTAACCCTTGGTGGAGCCGAGCCGCCCACCATGCCCACGAACGGGAGTGAAGGGAGGCGCTTCGACGGTGGCCTGTCTAAGCGCCCTTCCTGTAATCCCAACGTGGGGAGGGGCTTGCCTTGGTCTAGGGGACCATCCACATTCATTCCTTCATGGCCCATGTGCCTTTGGAGCCCATTGGAGACGAACTAGGATCACTGGCGGTGGATTATCCCGCCATCTATGTCGGGTACCAGATTCCGCACGCCCAACACCCGATTTTTCGGCTAGGCTAACTTTCTGAATACTCACTCAAATCGAGCAATTCAAAGCTCGATCCTGCATGGAAAAATCTAAGGAATCCAAATCTAAAGTCAGATCAGGTGTTCGACCATTCGTCAGTGGTCAAACCAGGGAGTACGATCAACGGCACTCATGGCAAGGGGCACACCATGTCAACACTGGCACCCTACTTAAACCCTAGTTGTGCCTTACTTGGGCACTAGCTTTGCCCTAGTTGTGCCCTAGTTGCGCCCTAGTTGCATCCTACTTGCGGCCTGCTTGCACGCTAGTTGCGCATTAGTTGCGCCTTAGTTGCACTAAACCTACGCACTAGTTGCACCCTAGTTGCGCCCTAGTTGCACCCTAGTTGTGCCCTAGTTGCGCTCTAATTGCGCCCTGGTTGCACCATACTTGCGCCCTAGTTGCGCCATAGTTGCGCTCTAGTTGCACCATTCTTGCGCCCAAGTTGCGCTTAAGTTGCGCACTAGTTGCGCCAAACTTGTAAACTAAATGCACCCTAGTTGCGCCCTGGTTGCGCCTTAGTTGTGCCCTAGTTGCGCCCTAGTTGCACCCTGCTTGCGCCCTCGTTGCGCCCTTCTTGCGTCCTCGTTGTGCACTCGTTGCGTCCTATTTGCGCCCTAGTTATGCCCTAGTTGCGGCCTACTGGCGTTCTAGTGGTGCTCTAGTTGCGCCTTAGTTGTGCCCTAGTCGCGCCCTACTTGTGTCCTACTTGCGCACTACTTACGGCCTAGTTGCGCCCTACTTGCGCCCTAGTTGCGTCGTAGTTATGCCATACTTGCGTCGTAGTTGCGTCCTTCTTGCGCCCTCATTACACCATACTTACGCCCTACTGGCGCCCTAGTTGCACCCTAGTGACGCCTCTGTTGGACACTAGCCACGCCCTAGTTGTGCCCTAGTTGCACCGTAGTTGCGTCTTACTTGCGCCCTACTTGTGCCCTAGTTGCACCCTAGTTGCGCCCTACTTGCACCATAGTTGTGCCATATTTGTGCCGTAGTTGTGCCCTAGTTTTGTCCTAGTTGCACCGTAGTTGCGCACTAGTTGCAACCTACTTGCGCCTCAGGTGGGCACTATCTACGCCCTAGTTGTACCCTAATTGCGACCTAGTTGTGTCCTACTTGTGCCCTGCTTGCGCCCTAGTTGACCCGAAACTTGGCATTCATGTCATGTTTCATGTTCCTGATTCAAATCCACCCAAGGATATTGTTTCCATTCACTACTCAGGTAACTTACAGCATCACAGTCTTTAATCTGTTGATTGCATATTTCCCAGTTCCATGGCCTATCTTGCTTCGGTGCCTTCCTAGTCCTGAAAAACAAAAGGATAGGTCACGACAGTCTCCCTGCCGCCATATGTCATAGAAAAAATGTTGCCGCTCGTGTTCAACACCTTTTGTCCACCACTTTTCGTCCACCGTCACCGCGTCTACTGTCCACCGTCGTTGTGTCCACTGTCTAATGTATAGCGCGTGTGCTGTCTAGCGTATAGCGCGTCTACTGTCTAGCGTCTAGCGCGTCTATTGTCCAGCATCTAGCGCGTCTATTGTTCGAGGTCAACAGTCCAGCCTCTATCGTCCATCATCTACCGTCCATCCTCTTCCGTCCATCCTCTACCGTCAACCGTCCACCATTTAGCGGTTGACAGAAGAAAAGACAAAAGGGAGAGAATGACAGTCCAGGTTTGCCGGCGAACAGCTTGTAGTTCGCAGGGCATCAGGAACAGCAAAAGTATGGGTTTCAAAGTCTGCTGCAGAAGAAAGCGTGACAGGAAAACTTGCTAAGTATTGACGAGGGGGATGCGTCGGCCGACCTCGACACCAGGTCGAGGTTGACACACCGACCCTCGACCCAGCACGCAAGGTCGAGAGTCGAGAGAAACATAGACTTGCGCCCTACATGCGCTCTACTTGCGTCATACTTGCACCCTACTTGCATCCTAGTTGCGCTCTAGTTGCATCCTAATTGCGCCCTAGTTGCACCATATTTGTGTCCTACTTGCGCTATAGTTAAGCCCTACTTGCGCCCTATTTGCGCCCTAATTGTGCCCTAGTTACGCCCTAGTTGTGCCTCAATTGGATACTAGCTACGCCCTAGTTGCGCCCTAGTTACACCCTAGTTGCGCCCTACTTCCGCCATACTTGTGCTATACTTGCGCCCTACTTGCACCCTAGTTGTGCCCTACTTGCACCCTAGTTGCACCGGACTTGCACCCTAGTCACGTCCGAGTTGCGCCTCAATTGGGCAGTAGATACGCTCTAGTTGCACCCTAGCTGCATCCTTGTTGTGCCCCTAGTTGTGTCCTTGTTGCGCCCTAGTTGCGCCCTAGTTGCACCCTAGTTGCGCCCTAGTTGCGTCCTGCTTGCACCCTAGCTGCATCATAGTTGCGCCCTAGTTGCAACCTAGTTGCATCCTTCTTGCGCCCTACTTGCACCCTAGTTGCGTCCTAGTTATGCCCTACTTGCGCCCTACTTGCGCCATATTTGCGTCCTACTTGCGCCATACTTGCGCCCTACTTGTAGCCTAGTTGCGCCCTAGTTGTGCCTTCGTTACGCCTAGTGTTCAGTGCCAGTGCCAGCGCCAACGCTAGTAGCAGTGCCAACGCCAGTGCCAGTGCTAGTGCAAGTGCCTGTGTCATTGGCAGTGCCAGTGCCAGTGCCAGTGCCACTGCCAGTGCTAGTACCAGTCCGAGTCCCACTCGAGTTAGAGTCCGAGTCCCAGTCCGAGTCCCTTTCCGGATCCCAGTAAAAGTCCTAGTCCGAGTCCCAGTCCAAGTCCAGTCCGAGTCCCAATCCGAGTCCCATTCCGAGTCCGAGTCCGAGTCCCAGCCCAAGTCCGAGTCCGGGTCCGAGTCCAAGTCTGAGACCCCGTCCTAGTCCTAGTCCCAGTCCCCGTCCCAGTCCCAGTCCCAGTCCCAGTCCCAGTCCCCGTCCCAGCCGGATTACATAAACCAAAGCCGAGTCATAGAAACCAAAGCCGGCTTTGGTTTCTGTGACCCGGCTTTGGTTTATGTAATCCGGTTGGGACTGGGACTGGGACTGGGACTGGGACTGGGACAAGGACTGGGACTGGGACTGGGAGTGGGAGTGGGGTTGCGACAGGGACTGGAAGTGGGACAGTGAATGGGTATGGGACTAGGACTGGGACTAGGACTGGGACAGGGACTGTGACCGGAACCAGGACTGGGACTATGACTGGGATTGGGACTGGGACTGGGACTGGGACTTGGACTGGGACTGGGACTGGGACTGGGACCGGGACCCGGTTTGGGACTGGGACTGGGACTGGGATGGGGACTCGGACTGAGAATGGGACTGGATCTGGGACGGGGACGAGGACTAGGACTGGGACTAGGACTTGGATTGGGACCGGGAGCGGGACTAGGACAAGGACAGGGACTGTGACTGGGACTGGGACTTGGAATGGGATTGGGAGTAGGACTGGGACTGGGACTGAGACGGGGACTGGGACTAGGACTGGGACTGGGATTTGGATCGCGACCAAGATCGGGACTAGGATCTGGACTGGGATCGGGACTGGGATCGGGAATGGGATCAGGACTGGGATCGGGACTGGGATCGGGACTTTATCCGGGACTGGGATCGGGACTGGGATCGGGACTGGGATCGGGATTGGGGTCGGGACTGGGATCGAGACTGGGATCGGGACTGGGATCGGGACTGGGATCAGGACTGGGATCGGGACTGGGATCGGGACTTTATCCGGGACTGGGATCGGGACTGGGATCGGGACTGGGATCGGGATTGGGGTCGGGACTGGGATCGAGACTGGGATCGGGACTGGGATCGGGACTGGGACAAGGAATAGCATCTGGACTGGGATCGGGACTGGGATCAGGACTGGGATCGGGACAAGTATCAGGACGAGGTTTGGGACGAGGGTCGGGACTGGGATCCGGACTTGGATCAGTAATGGGATCAGGACTAGGATCGGGACTATGATCGGGACTGGGATCGGGACTGGGATCGGGACTAGGATCGGGACTGGCTTCGGGATTGGGATCGGAACTGGGATCTTGACTTGGATCGGGGCTGGGATCGGGAATGTGATTAGGACTGGGATCGCGATAAGGATCGGGACTCGGATTGAGACTGGGATCGGGACTATATCAAGATTGGGACTGGGAATGGAAATGGGACTAGGTCTGGGACCGAGACTTAGACTAGGACTGGGACCAGGACAGGGTGTGGGACTGGGACTGGGACTGGGACGGGGACTTGGACTGGGACTAGGACTGGGACTGGGACTGTGGCTGGGACTTAAACTAAGACTGGGATTGGGACTGGGACTGGGACTTTGACTGGGACTGGGACAGAGACTGGGACTGGGACTGGGACTGGGACTGGGACTGGAACTTGGATTGGGCCTGGGATTGGGATTACGACTGGGACTAGGACTAGGACTGTGACTGGGACTGGGACTGGGACTAGAACTAGGAATGGGACTGGGACTGGGACTGGGGTTTGGACTGGGACTTGGATTGGGACTGGGACTGGGAGTGGGATTGAGACTAGAACTGTACTGGAACTAGGACAAGGACTGGGACTGGGATTGGGATTGGGAATGGGACAGAGACATGGACTTGGACAAGGACTGGGACTGGGACTTGGACTAGGACTGAGACAGGGACTGAGACTGGGACTGGGAGTGGGACAGGGACTGGGAATGGGACTAGGACTCGGACTAGGACTGCGACTGGGACAGGGACTGGGACCGGGACCGGGACTGGGACTGGGACTGGGACGAGGACTGTGACTGGGATTGGGACTGGGATTGGCACTCGGACTGGGACTGAGACAAGGACTTGGACTATGACTTGGAATGGGACTGGGACTGCGACTGGGGTTGTTTCAAGGTCTGGGACTGAGACTGGGACTCGGACAGGGTCTGGGACTGGGACTCGGTATGGGACTGAAACTGGGACTGGGACTGGGAGTGGGACTAGGACTGGGACGGGGACTGTGATCGGGACTGGAATCAGGTTTCGGATCGGGACCGGGACCGGGACTAGGACCGGGACTGGAATCAGGACCGGGACCAGGACTAGGATCGGGACTAAGATCGGGACTAAGATCGGGACTGGAATAGGGACGGGGATCCGGACTGGTGTCGGGACTCGGATCGGGACTGGGATCGAGACTGGGATCAGGAGTGGACTTGGGACAGGGATCGGGATTGGGATCGGGACAGGGATCGGGACTGGGATCAAGACTGGGATCGGGATTGGGATCGGGACTGGGATCGGGATTGGGATCGGGACTGAGTTTGCGACTGGGATCGGGATGTGGATGGGGACTAGGATCGGGGCTAGGATCGGGACTGGGATCGAGACTGGGATCAGGATGTGGATGGGGACTAGGATCGGGGCTAGGATCGGGACTGGGATCGAGACTGGGATCAGGATGTGGATGGGGACTAGGATCGGGGCTAGGATCGGGACTGGGATCAGGACTGGGATCGGGACAGGGATCGGGATTGGGATCGGGACTGAGTTTGCGACTGGGATCGGGATTGGGATCGGGACTGGGATCGGGACAGGGATCGGGACTGGGATCAAGATGTGGATGGGGACTAGGATCGGGGCTAAGATCGAGAATGGGATCGGGACTGGGATCGGGAGTGGGATCGGGAGTGTGATCGAGACTGGGATCGGGACTGCGATGAAGACTGGGATCGGGGCTGTAATCGGGACTCGGACCCAGACTGTGATCGGGATTGGGATTGAGACTCGGATCAGGTCTGGGATCGAGACTGGGATCGAGACAGTGATCGAGACTGGGATCAGGATTGGGATCCGGACGGAGATCGCGATTGGGGTCGGGACTGGGATCGGGATTGGGATCAGGACTGGGATCAGGACTGGGATCGGGACTGGGATCGGGAGTGGGATCGGGACTGGGATCAGTACTAGGATTGGGTCTGGGATCAATCGTGGGATCGGGATTGGGATCGGGTTTGTGATTGGGACTAGGACTGGACGGGGATGGTGAATGGGACTGGGATGGGACTAGGACTGAGACTCGGACAAGGAGTGGGACTGGGACTAGGCTTGGGACTGGGATTGGGACTGGGATTGGGATTAGGACTGGGACTGGGAGTGGGACTGAGACTGGGACTCGGATGGGACAGGGACTCGAACTAGGACTCAGACTGGGACTGGGACTGGGACCGGGACTAGGACAGGGACTGGGACAGGGACTAGGACTGGGATTGGGACTAGGACTGGGAATGGAATTGGGAATGGGACTGGAACTGGGAGTGGGAGTGGGAATGGGACTGGGACTGGGACTGGCAATTGGACCAGGACCGGGACTGGGACTAGGACTGGGGCTGACAATAGGACATGGACTGGGACAACGACTGGGATTGGGACTGGGACTAGTACTGGGACTAGGAATGGGACTGGGACTGGGGCTGGGACAAGGACTGGGACGGGGAATGGGACTGAGACTGGGAGTGGGACTGGGACTGGGGCTGGGACTGGGAGTGGACCTGTGACAGGGACTGTGATAAGGACTGGGACTGGGACTGGGACTGGGACTGGGACCTCGACCGGGAGTAGTACTAGGACAGGGACAGTGACTGGGACTGGGAAAGGGACTGGGACTAAGACTAGGACTGGGACAAGGACTAGGACTGGAACTGAGTCTGGGTCTGGGACTGGGACTCGGACTGTGAATGGGACTGAGACTGGGACTAGGACTCGGACTGATACTATGACTAGGACTGGCACTGGGACTGGAACTAGGACCATGACTGGGATCGGGACAATGATGAGGTTTCGGAGCGGGATTGGGACCAAACTGGGACGGGACTAGGATCGATACTGGGACCAGGACAAGGATCAGGACAAGGACCGGGACTGGGATCGGGACTGGGATCGGGACTGGGATCGAGACTGGGATTGGGACTGGGATCGGGACTGGGATCGGGACTGGGATCAGGACTGGGACCGGGACTGTGATCGGGATTGGGATCGTGACTAGGGTAATGGTTGGGATCGGGACTGGGATCGGGGTTGGGATCGGGATTGGGATCGGGACTGGGATCGGGACTGGGATCAGGACTGGGATCGGATTTGGGATCGGGACTGGGATCGAGACTGGGATCGGGACTGGGATCGGGATTGGGACCGGGATTGGGATCGGGACTGGGATCGGGACTGGGATCAGGACTGGGACCGGGACTGGGATCGGGACTGGGATCGGGGCTGGGATCGGGACTTGGGTCGGGACTGTGATTGGGATTGGGATCGGGACTGGGATCAGGAATGGGATCGGGAATGGGATCGGGACTGGGATCGGGACTTGGATTGGGACTGGGATCAGGAATGGGGTCGGGACGGGGATCGCGGTTGAGATCAGGACTGGGATCGGGACTGGGATCGGGACGGTGATCAGGACCGGGATCGCGACAGGGATCAGACTGAGATCGCGACTAGGATCGGGACTGGGATCGGGTCTGGGATCAGTGCTGAGATCGGGACTGGGATCGGGTTTGGGATCGGGACTGGGGCTGGACGAGGACGGTGACTGGGACAGGGATGGGACTGGGACTGAGACTCGGACTGGGAGTGGGAGTAGGACTTGGACTGAGACTGGGATTGGGACTGGGATTGGGATTGGGACGGGGACTGGGACTGGGACTGAGATTGGGACTGGGACTGGGACTGGAACTGGGACTGGGACTATGACTGGGACTGGGACTGGGACTAGGACTGTGACTAGGATTGGGACTGGGACTGGGTCTGGGATTTTGACTGGGACTGGGGCTGGGACTGGGACCGGGACTAGGACTGGGACTGGGACTAGGATTGGGACGGGAACTAGGAGTAGGACTTGGACAGGGACTGGGACTGGGACTGGGACTGGGACTGGGACTATGACTGGGACTGGGGCTAGGACTGGGACTTGGAATTCGACTAGGACATAGGTTGGGACTGGGACTGGGACTAGGACTAAGAATGGGACTTGGACTGGGATTGGGACTGGGACTGGGATGGGGACCGGGACTGAGACGGGGACAGGGAATGGGATAGGGACTGGGACTAGGAGTGTGACTAGGATTGGGACTGGGAATGGGACAGGGACTGGGCCTTGGTTTATGTGACCTATCTTTGGTTTTTGTGATCCAACTTTGGTTTCTTTGACCTGACTTTTGTTTATGTGAGCCAGCTTTGGTTACTGTGACCCGGATTGGTTTCTGTGACCCTACTTTTGTTTTT
>SZWC01014355.1:0-27111 GCA_023375785.1 Penium margaritaceum | reverse complement strand
TTATGCCAGAGTTGTGCCAGAGTTGTGCCAGAGTTGTGCCAGAGCTGTGCCAGAGTTGTGCCAGAGTTGTGCCAATGTTGTGCCAGAGTTGTGACGGAGTTGTGCCAGAGTTGTGCCAGAGTTATACCAGAGTTGTGCCATAGTTATGCCAGAGTTGTGCCTGAGTTGTGCCAGAGTTGTCCCAGAGTTGTGCCGAGTTGTGCCAGTATTGTGCCATAGTTTACCAGAGTCGTGCCAGACTTGTACAAGAGTCGTGCCAGAAGTGTGCCAGAGTTGTGCAAGTGTTCAGCCAGAGTTGTGCCAGAGTTGTGCCAGAGGTGTGCCAGATTTGTGCAAGAGTTGAGCCAGATTTGTGCCATAGTTGTGCCAGAGTTGTGCCAGAGTTGTGCCAGAGTCGTGCCAGAGTTGTGCCAGAATTGTGCGATAGTTGTGCCAGAGTTTTGCCAGAGTTGTGCCGTAGTTGTGCCAGAGTTGTGCCAGAGTTGTGCTAGAGATGTGCCAGAGCTGCGCCATAGTTGTGCTAGAGTTGTGCCATAGTTGTGCCAGAGTTGTGCCAGAGTTGTGCCAGAGGTGTGCCAGCGTTGTGCCAGAGTTATGCCAGAGTTGTGCAAGAGTTGTGCCATGGTTATGCGAGAGTTGTGCCAGAGTTGTGCCACAGTTGTGCCAAGTTGTGCCGGTGTTGTGCCATAGTTGTGCCAGAGTCGTACCCGACTTGTACCAGAGTCATGCCAGAGTTGTGCCACGGTTGTGCCAAAGTTGTGCAAGAGTTGTGCCAGGGTTCTTCCAGAGTTGTGCCAGAGTTGTGCCAGAGTTATACCAGAGTTGTGCCAGTGTTTTGCCTGAGCTGTGCCAGAGTTGTGCCATAGTTGTGCCAGATCTGTGCCAGAGTTGTGCCAGTGTTGCGTCGGTTTGGTGCCAGAGTTGTGCAAGAGTTGTGCCATGGTTATGCGAGAGTTGTGCCAGAGTTGTGCCAGAGTTGTGCCAGAGTTGTGCCATAGTTGTGCCATAGTTGTGCCATAGTTGTGCCAGAGTTGTGCCATGGTTATGCGAGAGTTGTGCCAGAGTTGTGCCAGAGTTGTGCCAGAGTTGTGCCATAGTTGTGCCATAGTTGTGCCATAGTTGTGCCAGAGTTGTTCCAGAGTGGTGCCAGAGTTGTGCCATAGTTGTGCCAGAGTTGTACCATAGTTGTACCCGATTTGTACCAGAGTTGCGCCAGATTTTTGCCAGAGTTGTGCCACAGTCATTCCAGAGTCGTGCCAGAGTTGTGCCAAAGTTTTGCCAGAGATGTGCCAGAGCTGTGCCAGAGTTGTGCCTGAGTTGTGCCAGAGTTGTGCCATAGTTGTGCAAGAGTTCTCCAAGAGTTGTGCCAGAGTTGTGCCAGAATTGTGCCAGAGGCGTGCCGGAGTTGTGCCATAATTGTGTCAATATTGTGCAAAAGTTGTGCCAGAGTTGTGCAAGAGTTGTGCCATAATTGTGCCAGGGTTGTGCCTGAGTTGTGCCATAGTTGTGCCAGAGTTGTGCAAGAGTTGTGCTAGAGTTGTGCCAGAGTTGTGCCAGAGTCGTGACATAGTTGTGCCAGAGTTGTGCCAGAGTTGTCCCAGAGTTGTGCAAGAGTTGTTCCTGAGTTGTGCCAGAGTTGTGCCAGAGTTGTGCCATAGTCGTGCCAGAGTTGTGCCAGATTTGTGCCAGAGTTGTGCCATATTTGTCCCCAATTTGTGCCAGAGCTGTGCCAGAGTTGTACCATAATTGTGCCAATATTGTGCCAGAGTTGTGCCACAATTGTGCCAGAGTTGTGCCAGAGTTGTGCCATATTTGTCCCCAATTTGTGCCAGAGCTGTGCCAGAGTTGTACCATAATTGTGCCAATATTGTGCCAGAGTTGTGCCACAATTGTGCCAGAGTTGTGCCAGAGTTGTGCCATAGTTGTGCCAGAGTTGTGCCTGAGTTGTGCCATAGTTGTGCCATAGTTGTGCCGAGTTGTGCGAGAGTTGTGCCAGACCCGTGCCAGACTTGTGCCATAGTCGTGCCAGAGTTGTACCAAAGTTGTGCTAGAGCTGTGCCAGAGTTGTGCCAGAGTTTTCCCATAGTTGTTCCATAGTTGTGCCAGAGTTATACCAGTGTTGTCCCAGAGTTGTGCCAGAGTTGTGCCAGATTCGTGCCAGGGTCGTGCCAGAGTTGTGCCAGAGTTGTGCCAGTGTTGTTCCTGAGTTTTGCCAGAGTTGTGCCAGAGTTATGCCAGAGTTGTGCCACAGTTGTGCCAGAGTTGTTCCAGGATCATGCCAGGGTTGTTCCTGAATTGTGCCATAGCTGTGCCATAGTTTTTCCAGAGTTATGCCAAAGTTGTGCCACAGTTGTGACAATGTTGTGTTAGAGTTGTGCCAGAGTTGTGCCAGAGATGTGCCAGAGATCTGCCAGAGTTGTGCCATAGTTGAGGCAGAGTTGTGCCAGAGTTGTGCCAGAGTCGTGCCAGAGTTTCGCCATAGTTGTGCCAGAGTTGTGCCAGAGTTGTGCGGGAGTTGTGTCAGAGTTGTGCCAGAGTTGTCCCGGAGTTGTGCCAGAGTTGTGCCATAGCTGTGCCAGAGTTGTGCAATAGTTGTGCCAGGATTATCCGAGAGTTGTGCCAGAGTTGTGCCAGAGTTGTGCCAGATTCGTGCCAGAGTTGTGCCAGATTTGTGCCAGAGTTGTGCCATATTTATTTCCGATATGTGCCAGAGTTGTGCCAGAGATGGGCCAGAGTTGTGCCAATATTGTGCCAGAGTTGTGCGTGAGTTGTGCCATATTTGTGCCATAGTTGTGCCGAGTAGTGCCAGAGTTGTGCCATAGTTGTGCCAGACCCGTGCCAGACTTGTGCCAGAGTCCTGCCAGAGTTGTACCAAAGTTGTGCCAGAGTTGTGCTAAAGTTTTCCCAAAGTTGTGCCATAGTTGTGCCAGAGTTATACCAGAGTTGTCCCAGAGTTCTTCCAGAGTTGTGCCTGATTCGTGCCAGAGTTGTGCCATAGTTGTGCCAGTGTTGTTCCAGAGTTGTGCCAGAGTTGTTCCAGAGTTGTGCCAGAGTTGTGCCAGAGTTGTGCCATAGTTGAGCCAGAGTTGTGCAAGACTTGTGCCAGGGTTATGCGAGAGTTGTGCAAGACTTGTGCCACAGTTGTTCCAGAGTTGTGCCAGATTTGTGCAACAGTTGTGCCAGAGTTGTGCCAGAGTTGTGCCACAGTTGTGCAATATTTGTGCCAGAGTTGTGCCAGAGTTGTACCAGAGTTGTGCCAAAGTCATGCCAGAGTTGTGCCAGATTTGTGCCAGAGTTGTGCCATATTTGTCCCAGAGTCGTGTTAGAGTTGTGCCAGAGGTGTGCCAGATTTGTGCCAGAGTTGTGCCAGAGTTGTGCCAGAGTTGTGCCTTACTTGTGTCAGAGTTGTGCCACAGTTTTGCCAGAGTTGTGCCAGAGTTGTGCCAGAGTTGTGCCAGAGTTGTGCAATAGTTGTGCCATGGTTATGCGAGAGTTGTGCCAGAGTTGTGCCAGAGTTGTGCCTTACTTGTGTCAGAGTTGTGCCACAGTTTTGCCAGAGTTGTGCCAGAGTTGTGCCAGAGTTGTGCCAGAGTTGTGCAATAGTTGTGCCATGGTTATGCGAGAGTTGTGCCAGAGTTGTGCCAATATTTTGCCATAATTGTGCTAGATTTGTGCCAGAGTTATGCCATAGTTGTGCCAGAGCTGTGCAAGAGTTGTGCCAGAGTTGTGCCAGAGTTGTGCCAGAGTTGTCCCCGAGTCGTGACATAGTTGTGCCAGAGTTGTGCCAGAGTTGTGCCAGAGTTGTGCCAGAGTTGTGTCAGAGTTGTGCCATAGGTTTTCCAGAGTTATGCCAGAGTTGTGTCATAGTTGTGCCATAGTTGTGCAAGAGTTGTGCCAGGGTTATGCGAGAGTTGTGCCAGAGTTGTGCCAAAGTTGTGTCGGAATTGTGCCGGATATGTGCCAGAGTTGTGCCAGAGTTGTGCCAGAGTTGTGCCAGGGGTGTACCTGAGTTGTGCCAGAGTTGTGCCATTGTTGTGCCAGGGTCGTGCCAGAGTTGTGCCATATTTGTGCCAGAGTTGTGCCATATTTCTCCCCGATCTGTGCCAGAGTTGTGCCAGTGTTGTGCCGGAGTTGTGCCAGTGTTGTGCCAGAGTTGTGCTATAGTTGTGCCAGAGTTGTGCCAGAGCTGTGCCAATGTGGTGCCAGCGTTGACGACGCTCCTCCGCCCAGTTGGGCTGTTCACCGTAGGATTTGCCAGGGTTGTGATCCAGCCACTCGTTGGTAGCGCGATGATCACAGACATGAGGCGGATGGTTGCGACGGCCACACTTAGTTCCTTTGAATGGACCGTGGCGGATGGTGTAGGAGCAGGCGTGGAAGCGGTTGAACATGTGGTTGTCAGTAATGGCGACCATGGTTTCAAACGAGCTGGTGGCAATGGTAATCTCTCGTGCTTGCTTAGCGACGTAGTCCTGTTCTACTGCCATGAGCTTGGAGCTGATGACAGCGATGGTCAGCTGGTCAATAGGCAGCTGCAACAAGATTTGGCGGATGATATCATACTGGCCAGGGAGGCCGGAGATGATGCCGGTGCAGACGACAGCATGAGGAATATCAGTTTTCACTTCTTTGAGATCGCGAGCGATGGTGGTGACGGCTGTAATGTAACTGCTCATGTTGGTGTGGGCGGCGAAGGGCACGGAGAAGAGTGACATGATCTTAATTCCGCAGGCGGTGGAGGTGTTGTTGCTGAAGCGCTCTTTAATGGCTGTCCACACCTCGTATGGAGCCAAGAGTGCGGATGTCTTCGTGTAGTTCAGGAGAAGAGGTGGTCATGATTGTCATGAGGACGACACTGTTGGTGACTTCCCAGGAGGCGTGACTGATGGTGGTAGTAGGGACAATGGGAACATAGGAGGAAGAGGCATTTGGAGGAGCGGGGTGAGATACAGATCCACCAGAAGGGGTCTCCTCCGGGAATGGTTGATGCAGTTGTAGATGAGGAGGAGGAAGTGGTGTCAGGTGGTTCTATCCCATTATCTGTGTTGGTGATCAGGTGACTGAGGGTGGCAAGGCAGAGATCAGGCGGAATTTGGCTGATGCTAGCACACAGGGTGATTTGTTTGAGCCATACCCAGGGATCCTCCTCCGGGGCACCCTTGAAGGAGTCCAACCGTGGGATATTGGCGGGATCAGAGCGGATGTACTGCAGCTGCGGAACGGTGCTGCGGTAATTCATCAACGTAGTCACAGCACGTGGGGGCTGAATGGTTGCAGGAGGGACCACGGAGTATCCTGTTGGGGGTTTAGTATTTGGGGCTGTCCCGCGGGCATGGAAAAGCCTGGCTACACGGTTGGGAGAAGAATGTACCAAGAGGGAGGCGCTGACGCAGTAGCAGTATAAGGTGTAGAGAAGGATCATTGTGCATGGTTGTTTTGTGTCCTACTTGCGCCCTAGTTGTGTCATACTTACGCTCTAGTTGCGCCCTAATTGCACCCTAGTTGCACCATGTTTTCGCCCTACTTGCGCCATAGTTGCTCCCTACGTGCGCCCTATTTGCACCCTATTTGCGCCCTAGTTGCGCCCTTGTTGTGCCTCATCTGGGCACTAGCTACGCCCTAGTTGCGCCCTAGTTGCGGCCTAGTTGCTCCCTACTTGTGCCCTAGTTGCACATCAGTTACGTCCTAGTTGCGTTCTAGTGGCGCCCCAGCTGCGCCCTAGTTGCGCCCTAGTTGCACCCTTGTTGCGCCACTGTTGCGCCCTCGTTACGCCCTCTTTGCAGCCTAGTTGCGCCCTAGTTGCATCATAGTTGTGCCCCACTCGTGCCGTAGTTGCGCCCTACTTGCGCCCTACTTGCGCCCTACTTGCGCCCTAGTTGCACCCTAGTTGCCACCTTGTTGCACCCTAGTTGTGCCATAGTTGCGCGCTAGTTGCGCCCTAGTTGCACCCTAGTTGCGCCCTAGTTGTGCCTTTGTTGATCCTAGTTGCGCCCTAGTTACGCCCTACTCGTGCCCGAGTTGCGCCCTAGTCGCGCCCTAGTTGCGCCCTAGTTGCGCCCTAGTCGCGCCGTAGTTGCTCCATAGTTGCGCCCTAGTTGCGCCCTAGTTGTACCCTACATGTGCCCTTATTGCACCCTACTTGTGCCCAACTGGCAACCTACCTTCACTCTAGTTGTGCCTTAGTTGGGCACTAGCTACGCCCTAGTTGTGTCCTAGTTGCGCCCTAGTTGCATCCTACTTGTGCCCTACTTGCGCGCTAGTTGTGCCTTAGTTGCGCCATAGTAGCGCCGAACATGCGCACTAGTTGCACCCTAGTTGCGCCCTAGTTGCACCCTAGTGGTGCCCCATTTGCGCTCTAGTTTCGCCCTGGTTGCACCCTACTTGCGCCCTAGTTGCGCCCTAGCTGCGCTCTAGTTGCGCTCTAGTTGCACCCTCCTTGTACCCAAGTTGTGCCTAAGTTGTGACCTGGTTGCGCTCAACTTGCAAACTAGTTACACCCTAGTTGCGCACTGGTTGCACCCTAGTTGCGCCCTAGTTGCGCCCTAGTTACACCCTAGTTGTGTCCTCGTAGCGCCCTTGTTGCGCCCTCGTTGGGCACTCATTGTGTCCTAGTTGTGCCCTAGTTGCGCCCTAGTTGCGCCCTAGTTGCGGCCTAATTGCGCCCTAGTTACGCCCTAGTTGCGCCCTAGTTGCACCCTAGTTGCGCCCTAGTTGCGCCCTAGTTGCGCCATAGTTGCGCCCTAGTTGCACCCTAGGGTGCCCTAGTTGCGCCCTAGTTGCGCCCTAGATGCTCCCTAGTTGCGCCGTACTTGCGCCCTAGTGGTGCCCTACTTGCGCCTTAGTTGTGCACTAGTTGTGCCCTACTTGTGCCCTACTTGCGCCCTACTTGCGCCCTATTTGTGCCCTACTTGCGCCCTAGTTGCGTCATAGTTGCGTCCTAGTTGCGCCCTAGTTGTGCCCTTCTTGCGTCCTCGTTGCACCCTACTTACGCCCTACTGGCGCCCTACTTGCGCCCTCGTTGCGCCTCAGTTGGGCACTAGCTATGCCCTAGTTGTGCCCTAGTTATGCCCTAGTTGCGTCTTACTTGCACCCTACTTGTGCCCTAGTTGCACCCTCGTTGTGCCCTGCTTACACCCTAGTTGCGCCGTAGTTGCACCCTAGTTGTGCCCTAGGTCCGCCCTAGTTGCGCCCTAGTTGCGCACTAGTTGCACCCTACTTGCACCCTACATGGACCCTATTTGCGCCCTACTTGCGCCTCAGTTGGGCACTAGATATGCCCTAGTTGGACCTTAGTTGCGCCCTAGTTGTATCCTACATGTGCCATACTTGCGGTCTAGTTGATCCCTTGTTGAGCCGAAACATTACATTCATGTCACATTTCATGTTCTTGATTCAAATCCACCCACTTATTTTGTTTCCATTCACTACTCAGGTAACTTACAGCATCACAGTCCTTAATCTGTTGATTGCAAAATTTCCCATGTCCATAGCCAATCTTGCGTCGGTGCCAATCCCCAGCCCCGAGACAAAGAAGGATAGGTCATGAGAGGCTCCCTCCCGCCACATGTGACAGAAAAAATATTGTCGCTCGTGTTCAGCACCTTTTGTCCACTGTTTTTCGTCCACCGTCACCGCGTCTAATGTCCACCGTCGTCATGTCCGCTGTCCAGCGTCTAGCATGTCTACTTTATAGTGTCTAGCGTGCTTACTGTCCAGCGTCTAGCGCGTCTACTGTCCAGCGTCTAGCTCGTCTACTGTCCAAGGTCAGCAGTCCAGCCTCTATCGTCCATTATCTACCGTCCATCCTCTTCCGTCCATCCTCTACCGTCAAGCGTCCACCATTTAGCGGTTGACAGACGAAAAGAAAAAAAGGAGTGGATGATCGACCAGGCTTGCCGGAGAACCGTTTGCAGTTCGGATGGCATCGGGACCAGCAAAAAAAAAAGAGTTTTGAAGTCCATTGCAGAAGAAAGCGCGACAGAAAAATCTGCAAAGTATTGGCGGGGAGGGGGGGGGTGCGTCGGCCGACCTCGACACCAGGTCGAGGTTGACACGCCAACACTCGACCCAACACGCAGGGTCGAGAGTCGAGAGCAACATAGACTTGTGCTCTACATGCGCTCTAATTGCGTCCTACTTGCACCCTACGTGCGTCCTACTTGCGCTCTAGTTGCGCCCTAATTACACCCTAGTTGCGCCCTATTTGCGCCCTACTTGCGCCCTAGTTGCGCCCTTGTTGTGCCTCAATTGGGGACTAGCTACGCCCTAGTTGCGGCCTAGTTACACCCTGGTTGCACCCTACTTCCGCCCAACTTGTGCCATACTTGCGCCCTACTTGCGCCATACTTGCGCCCTACTTGCTCCCTAGTTGCACCGGACTTGCGCCCTAGTTACGTCCAAGTTGCGCCTCAATTGGGCAGTAGCTATCTCTCGTTGCACCCTAGTTGCGTCCTTGTTGTGCCCCAGTTTCCCCCTAGTTGCGTCCTACTTGCGCCCTAGTTGCGTCCGGCTTGCACCCTCGTTACGTCAGGGTTGCGCCCTGGTTGCTCCCTACTACTTGTTGAAGGTCTTTGTACTTGCTAGTTGATAACTAGTGTTCGCAACCCATTGTTTCCCCCTCTGACCATTTGTGACTCGTGTTATGAGTTTTCAACATTGACTACACACTGTGAAATTCTTTTGTTCATGGTTAGTGGCATATGCCTGTTTTGGTTTGTCACTGTACATGGTTGCCACGCCTGTCACTGTGTATTGAAGGTCTTTGTGCTTTCTAGTTGATAGCTAGTGTTCCCAACCCATTGTTACCCCCTCTGTCTATCTGTGACCTTTGTTGTGAGCTGTCAACGTTGACCACATGAAATGAAATTAGTTGGTAATGGTCAGTGACATATGCATACTTCGGTTGGTCAATGTGCATGGTAGCCACACTGTGCCACTACATACTAAAGGTCTTTGTACTTGCTAGTCGAAAACGAGTATTCACGAACCATTGTTCCCTCTGACCAACTGTGGCCCGTGCTACGAGTTGTCAATGTTGACAACACATAGTGACATTCTTTGGTCATGGCCAGTGACATGTACCTACTCTGGTTGGTCGTTGTACATGGTAGCCACACGTTGCCACTACTTATTGAAGGTCCTTGTGCTTGTTAGTTGATACTGTCAGAATGAAGAAGATGACCAACATCATCTCCCGTCGCCTGAATATCCCAGGCGCTCTGAATAACGGTTCAGCTCCGGCATTGAACCACCTCGGTGACACATCCAAATAGTCGTTGACGGTCACCCACCGACCAACGGAACTCCGGCCGAGCAATCCCCTAATAAGCGGTCCGACCGCAAGCACGTCCGGCTAGTGCACAAAAAGCCGTTGCACATTCTCTGTCCTGTTCAGCCTTGCTATAGTTAAAAGACGTGTCACATAACAACACCTTGTTGCATATTAATTGCTTGTCCCAAATCATGACCTTGTCCCAAATCATGAGCTTGTTGCAAATCAAAACCTTGTCGTAACTCAACACCTTGTTGCAAATCAACACTGTGTGGCAAATCAACGCCTTGTCGCAAATGAACACATTGTCACAAATCAACACCGTGTCGCAAATCAAAGAACCAGACACAAATCAACACCATGTCGCAAATCAACATCCTGTCGCAAATCAACAACCTGTCGCAAATCAACAGCCTGTCGCAAACGAACACCTTGTCGCAAACCAACAATATGTCGCAAGTAAAGACCCTGTTACAAATCAATACCCCGTCGCAAATCAACACCCAGTCGCAACTCAACACCTGCACAGGCTGGTGCGCAAGGCATTGCCTATAGTCGAGAGGACTTCCACCTTCATACTCAGATGTGGCTCGAGTTGTCGGTGTCCCACCTTCTTTATGCCAAGATGGATAGTTTGGACCCAGCTGCTATCACCCGACGGCAGCGTTGGGGTGCGACAGAGCACGTCCACCATTCCATTTACGAGGATCTTGCCCACATAAGCAGGGAGCACCGGCTGCCACTGTACGTGGAATATGAGGGGATCCTGCCATTGCCGGGGGGCATGGGGGAGCTGTGGTCTGACCTGTCACCGGAGGATCGGACGACTGGCACATTTTGCGTGCTGGACGTCACAACAGTGGAAGTGCACCGAGCGAGGGCCACGGAACCTGAAAAGTGAAGGAGGCGGCCGAGGTGGTGAAGTGCGCCAAGTATGGGGAGACTCCATGCTATGGGTATTTTATGCGCCCCATGGCGTGGGAAACTCTGGGCGCCCTAGGAGATCGGTCTTGAGTCTTCCTCGCCTGGCTGGCTACAATTTGCCTGGCTCAGGGCCCACGCCGCTGCTCGGCCGAGCCGCAAGAGAGCTGGACTTAGCAGGCGGTAGATGTGTTGGCGCAGAAGGTGTCCACAGTTGGCATCTGGAGCCAGTGTGCGGTCACGCGGCTCTTCAGCATGTCGCACGGGGAGGCTCGGGAGTTACGCCCACAACAAGGGCGCAACTAGGGCGCAACTAGGACGCAAGTGGGGCGCAGGTAGGATGCAAGTAGGGCGCAACTAGGGCGCAACTAGGGTTTAACTAGGGTGCAAGTAGGTCGCAACTAGGGCGCAACTAAGGCGCAACTAGGGCGCAAGTACGGCGCAACTAGAGCGCAACTATGGCGCAACTAAGACGCAAGTAGGGTGCAAGTAGGGTGCAAGTAGGGCGCAAGTAGGGCGCAAGAAGGGCGCAACTAGGGCACAACTAAGGTGCAATAAGGGCGCAACTAGGGCGCAACTAGGCGCAACTAGGGCGCAACTAGGGCGTAACTATGACAAAACTATAGTGCAACTAGGGCGTAAATATGGCGCAACAAGGATGCAACTAGAGCACAACTAGGGCACAACTAGGGCACAACTAGGGTGCAACTAGGGTGCAATGAGGGCGCAACTAGGGCGTAAGTAGGGTGCAACTAGGGTGCAACTACGGCGCAACTAGGGCGCAATTAGGGCGCAACTAGGGTGCAACTAGTGTGCAAGTTGGGCACAACTATGGCGCAGCTAAGGTGCAACTAGGGCGCAAGTAGGACGCAACTGAGGGCGCAACTAGGGGACAACAAGGGCGTAGTTAGTGCCCAAATGGGGCGTAACTAGGGCGCAAGTAGGCACCAGAAGGGCGCAAGTATGGCACAACTAGGGCGTAACTAGGGCGCAACTTGGACGCAATCAGGGCGAAACTAGTGCGTAACTAGGGTGCAACTAGGGTGCAAGTAGGGCGCAACTAGGGCACAACTAGGGCGCCCGGGCGCAACAAGGGCGCAAGTAGGGGGCAACTAGGACGCAACTAGGAAGCAACTAGGACGCAACTAGGAAGCAACTAGGACCCAAACAGGGCACAACTAGGGCGTAACTAGTGCGTAACTAGGATGCAACTAGGGTGCAAGTAGGGCGCAACTAGGGCACAGCTAGGGCGCCCGGGCGCAACAAGGGTGCAAGTAGGGGGCAACTATGACGCAACTAGGAAGAAACTAGGACGCAACTAGGAAGCAACTAGGACGCAAATAGGGCACAACTAGGACGCAACTAGGACGCAAATAGGGCACAACTAGGACGGAAATAGGGCACAACTAGTGCGCAACTAGGGCGTAACTAGGTCGCGACTAGGGAGCGACTAGGGCGCGACTTGGGCGAAACTAGGGCGTTACTAGGGCGTAACTAGGGCGCATCTAGGGCGCAACTACGGCGCATTCAGGACGCAACTGGGGGCAACTAGGGCGCAACTAGGGCGCAACTAGGGCACAACTAGGGCACAATTCGGGCACAACTAGGGCGTAACTAGGACGCAACTAGGGCACGACTTGGGCGCAACTAGGGCGCAACTAGGGCGCAACTAGGGCACAACTAGGGCACAACTAGGGCGTAACTAGGACGCAACTAGGGCACGACTTGGGCGCAACTAGGGCGCATCTAGGGCGCAACTTGGGCGCTACTAGGGCGCAACTAGGGTGCAACTAGGACGCAACTAGGGCGCAACTAGGGCTCAACTATGGCACAATTAGGGCGCAACTAGTGCACAACGAGGGCGCAACGAGGGCGCAACAAGGGCGCAACAACGACACAACTAGGGTGCACCTATGGCGCACCTAGGGCGCAACTAGGGCGCAACTAGGGCGCAACTAGGGCGCAACTAGGGCACAAGTAGGGCGCAACTAAGACGCAACTAGGGCACAACAAAGGCGCAACTAGGTCGCAAGTAGGGTAGAACTAGAGCGTAACTAGTATCCAACTGAGGCGCAATTAGAGTGCAAGTAGGACGCCAATAGGGTGCAAGTAGGGTGCAATAAGGGCGCAATAATGATGCAACTAGGACGCAACTATGATGCATATAGGGCGCACGTAGGGTGCAACTAGGGCGCCACTAGGGCGCAAGTAGGGCGCATGTAGGGCGCAACTAGGGTACAACTACGGCGCAACTAGAGCGCAACTAGGGCGCAACTAGGGCGCAACTAGGGCGCAACAAGGGCGCAACTAGGGCGCAACTAGGGCACAACTAGGGCGCAACTAGGGCGCAACTAGGGCGCAACAAGGGCGCAACTAGGGTGCAACTAGGGCGCAACCAGTGCGCAACCAGGGCGCAACCAGGGCGCAACTAGGGCGCAACTAGGGTGCAACTAGGGCGCAACTAGGGTGTAACTAGAGCGCAGCTATGGTGCAACTAGTGTGCTAGTTGGGCGCAACTAGGGCGCAACTAAGGCGCAACTAGGGCGCACGTGGGACGCAACGAGGGCGCAACTAGGGGACAACTAGGGCGTAGCTAGTTCCCAACTGAGGCGCAACTATGGTGTAATTAAGGCGCCAATAGGGTGTAAGTAGGGTGCAATAAGGGCGTAAGAAAGACGCAACTATAATGCAACTAGGATGCATATAGGGCACAAATAGGGCGCAACTAGGGCGCGACTAGGTAGCAAGTAGGGCGCAGGTAGGGTGCAAGTAGGGCACAACTAAGTCGCAACTATGACACAACTAGGGCACAACTAGGGCGAAAATAGGGCACAACTAGGGCGCAATTAGGGCGCAACTAGGGCGCAACTAGGGCGCAACTAGGGCGCAACTAGGGCACAACAAGGGCGCAACTAGGGCGCAACTAGGGCGCAACTAGGGCGTAACGAGGGCGCTATGAGAGCGCAACTGGAGTGCAACTAGGGAGCAACTAGGGTGCAACTAGGGCGCAACTAAGGCGCAAGTAGGGCGCAACTAGGGAGCATCTAGTGTGCAAGTTGGGCGCAACTAGGGCGCAACTCGGGTGCAAGTAGGGCACAACTAGGGTGCAACTAGGGCTCAACCAGGACGCAACTATGGCATAACTAGGGCGCAACTAGGGTGCAACTAGGGCGTAAGTAGGGCGCGATTAAGGTACAGGCAGGGCGCAACTACGGCGCAAGTGGGGCACAACTACTGCACAAATAGGGCGCAACTAGGGCACAACGAGGGCGCAACGAGGGCGCATCAAGGGCGCAACAAGGGCGCAACTAGGGCGCAACTAGGGCACAATTAGGGCGCCACTAGGACGCAACTATGGCATAACCAGGGCGCAACTAGGGCCAACCAAAGGATGCACACGTCACTGACTATGACTGAAGATGTCCACTATGTATGGTCAACATTGACGACTCGTACCACGAGTCACAAATGGTCAGAGGGGGGGACAATGGCTTGGGAACCCTAGGTACCGCCTAGAAAGGATAGAGAACTTCAGTATGTAGTGGCACGGTGTGGCTACTCTGCACACCAAACAACCAAACTATGCATATGTCACCAACCATGATGAAGGAATTTCAATATGGGTGGTCAACATTCACCAACCATGACACGAGTCAAAAATGGTCTGAGGGGGAAACAATAGTATGTGACTATCAGTTCTCAACTAGCAAGTACAGCGACCTTCAAGAAGTATAATTACGGTGTGGCTACCATGCACAATGACCGACCAAAGTAGGCATATGTACTACATTTGACCAAAGAAATCCGTTGTGTGTGGTCAGCATTGACAACTCACAGTAGGAGTCACAAATGGTCAGAGGGGGAGACAATGGTTTGGGACCGCCAGGTATCAAATAGCAAGCACAAGGACCTTTAATAAGTTGTGGCACGATGTGGATACCATGCACGATGAACAACCAAGCTAGGCATATGTCACTGACCATGACCAAAGAATTTCAATATGGGTGGTCAACGTTCACACCCCATAACACAAGTCACAAATGGTCAGAGGGGGAAACAATGGTTTTTGAATATTACTATTCAACTAGCAAGTACAACAACCTTCAATAAGTAGTAGCACGGTGTGGCTACCATGCAAAATGACCAACCAAAATAGGCATATGTCCTGCCTTTGACCAAAGCAATCTTTGTGTGTGGTCAACGTTAACACATCATAATACATGCAACAAATGGTTAGAGGAGGGAATGATGGTTTGGCAACACCAGGTATGAACTAGCAAGCACAAAGACCTTCAATAAGTAGTGGCACGGTGTGGCTACCATGTATAATGACCAACCAAAGTAGGCATATGTCACTGACCATGACCAAAGAATATCACTATATGTTGTCAACTTTGACAACTCATAATACAAGTCACAAATGGTCAGAGGGGGAAACAATGGGTTGTGAATACTAGTCATTGACTAGAAAGTACAAATACTTCAATACGCAGTGGCACAGTGTGGCTATCATGCACAGTGACCAACCAAGTATGCACATGTCACTGACCATGACCAAAGAATTTCACTTCATGTGGTCAACGTTGACTACTCACAACAAGATTCACAGATAATGAGGGTGGGGGGTAACAATGGTTTGGGAACACTAGCTATCAACTACAAAGCACAAAGACCTTCAATACGTAGTGACACGGCGTGGCAACCATGTACACTGACAATTACAGTTAGTCAAAGGGCATAACAATGGTTTGGGAACACTAGCTATCAACTAGAAAGCACAAAGACATTCAATACTTAGTGACATGGCAAGGAAACCATGTACAGTGATAAACCAAAGTAGGCATGTGCCACTAACCATGACCACAAGAATTTCATCGTGTGTGGTCAACGTTGGAAACCCAGAACACAAGTCACAAATGGTCAGAGGGGGAAACAATGGGTTGGGAACACTAGTTATCAACTAGCAAGTACAGAGACCTTCAACAAGTAGTGGCACGGTGTGGCTAGCGTGCATAGCGACCAACCAAAGGATGCATACGTCACTGACTATGACCAAAGAAGTCCACTATGTGTGGTCAACATTGACAACTCATAACACGAGTCAAAAATGGTCAGAGGTAGAGACATTGGTTTGGGAACCCTGTGTATTGATTAGAAGGGACAAACATTTTCAATACGTGGTGGCATGGTGTGGCTACTATGTACACCGAACAACCAAACTAGGCATATGTCACTGACCATGACCAAAGAATTTCAGTATGGGTGGTCAACGTTCACAACCCATAACACGAGTGACAAATGGTCTGAGGGGGAAGCAATGGTTTTGGAATATTAGTTTTCAACTAGCAAGGACAGCTACTTTCAATAATTAGTAGCACGGTGTGGCTACCATGCACAATGACCGACCAAAGTAGGCATATGTACTGCCTTTGACCAAAGAAATCCGTTGTGTGTGATCAACGTTGACAACTCATAATACGAGTCACAAATGGTCGGAGGGGGGAACGATGGTTTGGGAACACCAGGTATCAACTAGCAAGCATAAGGACCTTCAATACGTAGTGGCATGGTGTTGCTACCATGTACAATGACCAACCAAAGTAGGCATATGTCACGGACCATGACCAAAGAACGTCACTATGCGTGGTCAACTTTTACAACTCATAAAACGAGTCACAAATGGTCAGAGGGGGAAAGAATGGTTTGTGAATACTAGATATCGACTAGCAAGTACAAAGACCGTCAATATGTAGTGGCACAGTGTGGCTACTATGCACAGTGACTAACCAAAGTATGCATATGTCCCTTACCATGACCAAAGAAGATCACTTCATGCGGTCCACGTTGATAACTCACAGCAAGAGTCACACTTAGTCAACGGGGGTAAACGTGGTTTGAGAACACTAGATATCAACTCGAAAGCACAACGACGTTCAATATGCAGTGACATGGCATGGCAACCATGCACAGTGACAACCGAAAGCAGGCATATGCCACTAACCATGACCAAAATAATTTAACAGTGTTTGGTCAACGTTGACAACTCATAACACGAGTAACAAATGAACAGATGGGGAAAAAAAGGGGTTGGGAACACTATATATCAACTAGCAAGTACAAAGACCTTCAACAAGCAGTGGCACGGTGTGGCTAGCGTGCACAGTGACCAACCAAAGGATGCATACGCCACTGACTATGACCAAAGAAGTCCACTATGTGTGGTCAACATTGACAAATTATAACACGAGTCACAGCGGGTGAGAGAGAGAGACAATGGATTAGGACAGTATGTAGTGACTAGAAAGGACAATGAGCTTGAATACGTACTGGCACGGTGTGGCTAATATGCACACCAAACAACCAAACTAGGCACACGTCACTGACCATGACCAAAGAATTTCAATATGGGTGGTCAACGTTCACAACCCATAACACGAGTCACAAACGGTCAGAGGGGGAAACAATGGTTTCAGAATATTAGTTTGCAACTAAAAAGTAGAACGACCTTCAATAAGTAGTAGCACGGTGTGGCTACCATGCACAATGACCGACCAAAGTAGGCATATATACTGCCTTTGTACAATTAATCCGCCGTGTTTGGTCAACGTTGACAACTCATAATACAAGTCACAGATGGTCAGGGGGGCGAACGATGGTTTGGAAACCCCATGTACCAACTAGCAAGCACAAGGACCTTCAATAAGTAGTGGCATGGTGTGGCTACCATGCACAATGACCAACAAATATAGTCAAATGTCACTGACCATGACCAAAGAATGTCACTGTGTGTGGTCAACTTTGACAACAAATGGTCAGAGGGGGAAACAATGATTTGTGAATACTAGTTATGGACTAGTAAGTACACATACCGTCAATATGTGGTGGCACAGTGTGGCTACCATGCACAGTGACCAACCACAGTATGCATATGTCACTAACCATGACCAAAGATATTCACTTCATGTGGTCAACGTTGACAACTCACAACAAGAGTCCCACATAGTCAACGGGGATAACAATTGTTTGGGAACACTAGCTATCAACTAGAAAGCAAAAAGACCGTCAATACGTAGTGATATGGCGTGGCAGCCATGTACAGTGAAAAATCAAAGTAGGCATATGCCAATAACCATGACCACGAGAATTTCACAGTGTGTGGTCAACGTTGAAAACATATAACACGAGTGAAAAATAGTCAAAGGGGGAAACAATGGGTCAGGAACACTAGTTATCAGCCAGAGAACTCCACTATGTGTGGTCAACGTTGACAGCTCATAATACAAGGCACGAATGGTCAGAGGGGGGAACGATGGTTTGGGAATACTGGGTATCAACTAGCAAGCACAAGGACCTTCAAGAAGCAGTGGCCCGGTGTAGCTAACATGTACAATGACCAACCAATGTAGGCATACATCACTGACCATGACCAAATAATGTCACTATGTGTGGTCAACTTTGACAACTCATGACACGAGTCACAAATGGTCATTGGGGGAAACAATGGTTTGTGAATACTAGTTATCGACTAGCAAGTACACAGACCTTCAATATGTAGTGGCAAAGTGTGGCTACCATGCACAGTGACCAACCAAAGTCTGCATATGTCACTGACCATGACCAAAGAATTTAACTTCATGTGGTCAACGTTGACAACTCACAACAAGAGGCACAGACAGTCAGAGGGGGTAACAATGGTTTGGGAACACTAGCTATCAAGTAGAAAACACAAATACCTTCAATACGTAGTGACACAGCGTGGCAACCATGTACAGTGACAAACCAAAGTAGGCATATGCCACTAACCATGACCAAACAAATTTCACAGTGTGTGGTCAACGTTGAACACTCATAACGTGAGTCACAACTGGTCAAAGAGAGAAACAATGGGTTGGGAACACTAGTTGTCAACTAGCAAGTACAAATACCTTCAACACGTAGTTGCACGGTGTGGCTAGCGTGCACATTGACAAATCAAAGGATGCATACGTCACTGACTATGACCAAATAAATCCACTATGTCAACCATGTACAGTGACAATTCAGAACACGAGTCAAAAATGGTCAGAGGGAGAGACTTTGGTTTGGGAACCCCATGTATCGACTAGAAAGGAAAAATAACTTCAATAAGTAGTGGCACGGTGAGGCTATTATGCACACCGAACAACCAAGCTAGGCATATCTCACTGACCATTCAGAAATAATTTCAATATGGGTGGTCAACACTCACAACCCATAAAACGTGTCACAAATGGTCAGAGGGGGAGACATTGGTTTCGAAATATTAGTTTTCAACTAGCAAGTACAACGACATTCAATAAGAAGTACCACGGTGTGGCAACCATGCACAATGATCGACCAAAGTAGGCATATGTACTGCCTTGGACCAAAGAAATCCGCTTTGTGTGGTCAATGTTGACAAGTCATAAAACGAGTCACAAATGGTCAGAGGGGGAAACGATGGTTTGGGAACACCATGTACCAACTAGCAAGAACAAGGACCTTCATTAAGTAGTGGCACGGTGTGGCTACCATGTACAATGACCAACCAAAGTAGGCATATGTCACTGACCATGACCAAAGAATATCACTATGTGGGGTCAACTTTGACAACTCATAACGTGAGTCACAGATGGTTAGAGTGGGACACAATGGTTTATGAGTACTAATTATTGACTAGCAAGTACAAAGACCTTCAATATGTAATGGAATAGTGTGGCTTCCATGCACAGTGACCGACCAAAGTACGCATATGTCACTGACCATGACCAAAAAAGTTTTCTTCATGTGGTCAACGTTGGCAACTCACAACAAGAGTCACAGATAGTAAGAGGGGGTAATAATGCTTTGGGAACACTAGCTATCAACTAGAAAGCACAAAGACCTTCAATACATACTGACACAGCGTGGCAACCATGTACAGTGACAAACCAAAGTAGGCATATGCCACTAACCATGACCAAACAAATTTCACAGCTCGTGGTCAACATTGAAAACTCATAACACGAGTCACAAATGGTCAGAGGGGGAAAACAATGGGTTGGGAACACTATTTATCAACTAGCAAGTACAAAGACCTTCAACAAGTAGTGGCACGGTGTGGCTAGCGTGCATAGTGACCAACCAAAGGATGCATACGTCATTGCCTATGACCAAAGAAGTCGACTATGTGTGGTGAACATTGACAACTCATAACATTATTCACAAATGGTCAGAGGGAGAGACAATGGTTTGGAAACCCTATGTATCCACTATAAATGAAAAAGAAATTCAATAAGTGGTGGCACGGTGAGGCTACTATGCACACCGAACAACCAAACTAGGCATACGTCACTAACCATGAAAAATGAATTTCAATATGGGTGGTCAACGTTCACAACACATAACATGAGTCACCAATGGTCAGAGGGGGGACCAATGGTTTTGGAATATCAGTTTTCAACTAGCAAGGACTACTACCTTCAATAATTATTAGCATGGTGTGGCTACCATGCAGAATGACCGACCAAGGGAGGCATATGTACCGCCTTTGACCAAAGAAATCCGATGTGTATGGTCAACGTTGACAACTCATAATATGAATCACAAATGGTCATAGGGGGAAACGATGGTTTGGGAACACCAGGTATCAACCAGCAGGCACAAGGAACTTCAATGAGCAGTGGCACTATGTGGCTACCATGTACAATGACCAACCAAATCAGGCATATGTCACTGACCATGACCAAAGAATGTCCCTATGTGTAGTCAACCTTGACAACTCATAACACGAGTCACAAACGGTTAGAGGGGGAAACAATGGTTTTTTAATACTAGTTATTGACTAGCAAGTACAAAGATCTTCAATATATAGTGGCAAAGTGTGGCTACCATGCACAGTGACCAACCAAAGTATGCGTATGTCACAGACCATGACCGAAGAATTTGACTTCACGTGGTCAACGTTGACAACTCACTACAAGAGTCACAGATAGTGAGAAGGGGTAACAATTCGTTGGGAACACTAGCTGTTAACTAGAAAGCACAAGGACCTTCAATACGTAGTGACACGGCGTGACTACCATGTACAGTGACAAACCAAAGTAGGCATAAGCGACTAACCATGACCAAAAGAAGTTCACAGTGTGTGGTCAACGTTGAAAAATCATAACACGAGGCACAAATGGTCAGAGGGGGAAGCAATGGGTTGGGAACACTAGTTATCAACTAGCAAATGCAAATACCTTCAACAAGTAGTGACACGGTGTGGCTAGCGTGCATAGGGACCAACCAAAGGATGCACAAGTCACTGACTATGACCAAAGAAGCCCACTATGTGTGGTCAACATTGACAACTCATAACACAAGTCACAAATGGTCGGAGGGAGAGACAATGGTTTGGGAACCCTATGTATTGACTAGAAGGGACAAATAACTTCAATACGCAGTGGCACGGTGTGGCTACTTTGTACAACAAACAACCAAGCTAGGCATATGTCACTGGCCATTACCAAAGAATGTAACAATGTGTGGTCATATTTGACAACTCATAACACGAGTCACAACTGGTCAGAGGGGGAAACACTGGTTTGTGAATACTAGTAATCGACTAGCAAGTACAAAGACCGTCAAGATATAGTGGCAAAGTGTGTCTACCATGCATAGTGACCAGTCAAAGTATGCATATTTCACTGACCATGATCAAAGAATTTCACTTCATGTGGTCAACGCTGACAACTCACAACAAGATTCACACTTAGTCAGAGGGGGTAACAATGGTATCGGAACACTAGCTATGAACTAGAAAGCACAAAGACCTTACATACGTAGTGACATGGTGTGGCAACCATGTACACTGACAAACCAAAGTAGGCATATGCCACTAACCATGACCAAATGAATTTCGTAGTGTGTGGTAAACGTTGAAAACTCATAACACGAGTCACAAATTGTCAGAGGGGGAAACAATGGGTTGGGAACACTAGTTTACAACTAGCAAGTACAGAGACCTTCAACAAGCAATGGCAAGGTGTGGCTAGCGTGCACAGTGACCAACCAAACCGATGCATACGTCACTGACTATGACCAAAGAAGTCCATTACGTGTGGTCAACGTTGACAGCTCATAACACGAGTCACAAATGGTCAGGGGGGGAACAATGGTATGTGAATACTAGTTATTGACTAGCAAGTTCAAAGACCTTCAATATGTAGTGGCACAGTATGGCTACCAATCAGAGTGACCAACCAAAGTATGCATATGTCACTGACCATGATCAACGAATTCCACTTCATGTGGTCAACGCTGACAACTCACAACAAAGGTCAGTGTTAGTAACAGGGGGTAATAATGGTTTGGGAACACTGGCTATCAACTAGAAAGCACAAAGACCTTCAATACATGGTCACACGGCGTGGCAACCATGTATACTGACAATCCAAAATAGGTGTATACCTCTAACCATGACCAAAAGAATTTCACAGTATGTGGTCAACGTTGAGAACTCATAACACGAGTCACAAATGGCCAGAGGGGGAAATAATGTGTTGGGAACACTAGTTATCAGCTTGCAAGTAAAAAGACCTTCAACAAGTAGTGGCACGGTGTGGCTAGCGTGCAAAGTGACCAACCAAAGGACGCACATGTCACTGACTACGACCAAATAAGTCCACTATGTGTGGTCAACATCGACAACTCTTAACAGGAATGAAAAATGGTCAGATGGAGAGACAATGGATTGGGAACCCGATGTAACGACTAGAAAGGTCAAATAACTTCAATAATTAGTAGCATGGTGTGGCTATTATGCACACAGAAGAACCAAACTAGGCATATGTCACTAACCATGGCCAAAGAATTTCAATATGGGTGGTCAACGTTCACAACCCATAACACGAGTCACAAATGGTCAGAGGGGGAAGAATCATTTTGGAATATTGGGTTTCAACTAGCAAGTACAACGACCTTCAATAATTAGTACCACGGCGTGGCTACCATGCACAATGACCGACCAAAGTAGGCATATGTACTGCCTTTGACCAAAGAAGTCCGCTGTGTGTGGTCAACGTTGACAACTCATAATACGAGTCACAGATGGTCAGGGGGGGGGGAACGATTGCTTGTGAACACGAGGTATCAACTAGCAAGAACAGGGACCTTCGATAAGTAGTTACACGGTGTGGCTACCATGTACACTGACCAACAAAAGTATGCATATGTCACTGACCATGTCCAAAGAATGTCTCTATGTGTGGTCAATTTTGACAACTCAAAATACGAGTCACAAATGGTGAGTGGGGGAAACAATGGTTTGTGAATACTAGTTATCGACTAGCAAGTACAAAGACCTTCAATATGCAGCGGCTAAGGGTGGCTACCATGCACAGTGACCAACCAAAGTGTGCATATGTCACTGACCATGACCAACTAATTTCACTTCATGTGGTCAACGTTGACAAATCACAACAACAGTCACAGATAGTGAGAGAGGCTAACAATACTTTGGGAACAATAGCTATCAACTATGAAGTACACAGACCTTCAATACGTAGTGACACGGCGTGGCAACCATGTACAGTGACAAACCAAAGTAGGCATATGCCACTAACCATGACCAAAAGAATTTCACAGTGTGTGGTCAATGTTGAAAACTCATATCACGAGTCACAGATGGTCTGAGGGGGAAACAATGGGTTGGGAACACTAGTTATAGAATAGCAAGTACGAAGACCTTCAACAAGTAGTGGCACGGTGTGGCTAGCGTGCACAATGACCAACCAAAGGATGCATAGGTCACTGACAACGACCAAAGAAGTCCACTATGTGTGGTCAACATTGAAAACTCATAACACGTGTCACAAATGGTCAGAGGGAGAAACAATGGTTTGGGAACCTTATGTAGTGACTAGAAAGGACAAAGAAATTCAATAATTAGTGGCACTGTGTGGCTACTATGCACACCGAACAACTAAACTATGCATATGTCACTGACCATGACCAAATAATTTCAATATGGATGGTCGGCGTTCACAACCCATAGCACGAGTCACAAATGGTCAGAGGGGGAAACAATGGTTCAGTCACATTGATCTTCAACTAGCAAGTACAACGACCTTCAATAAGAAGTAGCATGGTGTGGCTGCCATGCACAATGACCGACAAAATTAGGCATATGTACTGCCTTTGACCAAGGAAATCCGCGGCGTGTGGTCAACGTTGACAACTCATAATACGAGTCACAAATGGTCAAAGGGGAGAACGATGGTTTGGGAACACCATGTATCAACTAGCAAGCACAAGGACCGTCAAGAAGTAGTGGCACTGTGTGGCTACCGTGTACAATGACCAACCAAAGTAGGCATATGTCACTGACCATGACCAAAGAATATCACTGTGTATGGTCAACTTTTACAACTCATAACTGTTGTTCTTCTATGCCCCATGGCCGCTTCTATGGCTTGACAGGTTGGGCATGCACTGCTCCCTTGGAGTAACTCCCCCAAACATTGTTCGTGGTGCAAGTCCAAGCAAGACACCATAAGTGTAGCGTAAAGGATAGCATCTTCGACGTAGGAACAACAGGTCCTTCAATCAAGTCTTGATGTGCGCACAAGGTTTTTTACCTTTCTAGCACCGGGGAAGTTTCTTATACATTTCTCCATGCATGAGGAGAGTGCGCCACTTGGCGGTCAGTGGATGCATCATTTTGCGGAATGGTGAGGTGGTGTGGAGTGGCCACCCAAAACGTGCCACTACCCACACACCTTAGAAGCCAGGCCTAGGACTATATGTACCAGGCTCATTCCTCATTCTAATTACACAATCTGGCCTTAGATGCTCCTCACATAGTTGTCCAACTAAGGAACAGTATAAAGAAAACACTGGTTGGTCTAAGCCCCAGGAGTTAGTCTTTGACTAGCACCTCACGCGAAAGTGACCAAGTGTTAAGTGGACACAGTTGCTAGCAAGTGATTGCATAGGAACTGCTCAGTGTGGAGCCGTGATCCTGGGGGTCATATCTTCTCCTAGCTGAAGTCCTAGGAGCGGACGGCAGGTGCTATTGTGTCGGCCCTGTTTTCTAGTCCGTTTGCCTCACGCCGGTTGTCAAAGGGTTATGGGCCCACACTGACCAGTTGTAACGCACGCTTCGCTCAACTCTGGTAGGCTCTCTCCAGGTGCGCACGCCAGCTCCATGAGCTCCATCAGCTCCATCAGCTTCATCAACTTCAATGGCTTGGTCTGCACGCAGCAGAGAGGGACCAAGGAAAAGCTCTGCCCTTGGAGGCACGACCCTTGAGTCCCAACCAGGACAAGCTCTGCCCTTGGTGGCAAGACCCTGGGTGTGTTGGTGTATATATCTTCTCTGTCCGTGGGTGAACATCGGCTGAAGGAGTACGCAATGGATCTGCATCCTAAAACCGGTAGCAGACATTAGCTAACATCAGCCTACATCAGCCTCAACGCAGCAGAGACGTGGGAAGCAGATAAGGGCAACAAAAATAGTTGACCCATAAAGAGGAGTGGAGACTGCCGCAGGGCATTCCTCAAAGTTAACAGTGGCTACCACAGGGCAGACCGCCGGAGCAAATGTGAGTGCTACGTCACTGCCGCAAGGTCTTGGACCCTTGGGAGGAATCCCTATTTTCGAGGGGATTGACTTCCCCCTTTGGAGATGGCTGTTCAAGCTAGCAATGAATGTGCACGACTTCATCAAACTACTGAAGGGAGAGGAGCAGGTTCCCACGGAAGGCACATCCGAGCATGAGGCATGGATGGATCCAAATGATATTGTCATGTCATTCCTCAGCAACTCGATTGCTAAGAAGTGTGTTCCCATCATTGCCGGGTACACGCTGGCTTCCGAAGCATACGACAAGCTCAAGCGCGTGCACCAATCCACCTCCATCGCGAACCTATTATTAATCCTACAACAGATGATCAGCATGCGGGTTAATGAGGGCAAATCAATCCCCGATTTCCTACAGGAGTTTGAAGGACTCCTTGGCGAGGCTCGCCAGATGAACTGGGACCTTGACGAGAACATGCAAGCCATGATTCTCCTTGTGGCGCTACATGAGAGCTGGAGCCCGATGATCACCTTCATGGGCGGTTGGAAGGAGGACAACCTGGCATACACGGCAGTGTCGGAGTACATGTGAAACGAGGCCATGTGCCGCAACGGAAGTGAGGCTATCTTCTCAGCCTATGCCGCACGCTACGGTGGCCGCGGGAGCAAAGGGTCAGCCTCTTGTCAGAAAGGCGGTAGCGGACACGGTGGTGGCGGAGGCAACAATGGCGGCAAGACTCCCAAGCGACAGGGTAACTGCCGCAACTGCGGCAAACCTGGGCACTGGGCAAGAGAGTGCAGGTCTCCAAAAAAGGAAGACGGCAGAAGCAGTGGGAACAAATGCAGAAAAAAGAGAGGCAAAGAAGCTACCAACATGATGGCACAGAGCACGCCTCCATAAAAAGGAGCGGCGCTGCTTAGGCCATGAGCTTTTGGGCTTGACTCCGGCACCGATCATCACTATAGCAACGACCAGGCTGGATTTCTCTCCATTGGCTCCACGGATCGGCGGTTCATATGCGCAAACAGTAGCGTCGTGAACGCAAAGGGCGTGGGCGACAAGCTGGCGAGCATCAGCCTCAATGGTGCGGAGAAGGATCCACGGCTACGTGACGTAGTCTACATGCCCTCCTTTGCGAAACCTTCTGTCCGTGTCAAAAATAACGGACAACGACATGACGATGGTGTTCACGCAGAAGGAGGCGGTCATCACCAGGAACGAAGACATCAAGGTCCTTTTACACCAACAAAGATCTTGTGGCACAGGTTCCACGGGTTGATGGACTCTACGTACTGTAGAGAACGGCAGCAAAGAGCTCGGAAAACGAGGGCCCTGCGGGTACAGCGGAGGCAGTGGTCTCGACATCCACGCAGGAGAGCACACCAACGAAAACTGAAAAAGCATCCTCTGCCGCAAAAGATGAAGACGCTGATCTGTGGCATATACGCTTTGGGCATGTGGCAAACAGCACGCTCCAAGTCATCCAGTAGCAACAGCTGGTCCGTGGCATGGATGGTTGCAAGAAGGATGCGATTGGGTGTGGCAACCTGTGTGAACCTTGCATCCAAGGCAAGACCAAGCGAACGCGCTTTGAGCGCAATGGTCGTCGCACAGAATGAGCCCTTGACCTCATTCACACCGACGTCTGCGGACCGTTTCGCACGGCGTCAAATGGTGGTATCAAGTATTTTCTGACCTTCATAGACGACCACAGCCGCAAGGTGTGGATCTTCTTCTTCAAATAAAATGGAGAGGTCAGAGAAACGTTGCAGGGGTTTGTCGCCATGGTGGAGCGGCAGACCGGAAAGAAAGTCAAAGCGATGCGAAGCGACAATGGTGGAGAGTACGAGGCATGCAAGGGCTGGTTGAGACAACATGGGATCAGCCACCAGCCCATAACGCCTGACACGCCGTGGAGCAATGGTATTGCCAGACGGATGAATCAGACCATCCTCAGCATGGAGCGTAGCATGCTCTTTGATGCAGAGCTTCCACCGTGGTTATGGGCGGAAGCAGCAAGAACGGCATGTTATCTTGTCCACCTGACTCCTGGGATTGCTTTGGACAGACACGGAAAGAATAAGGGAAAGCAACAGATGATGCCACAAGAAGTTTAGTCAGGGAAGAAGCCGGACGCATCATACCTGAAAGTATTCGGCAGCACCGCATGGGCAAAGGTCCAGGCGGGTAAGGGTGCCGGCAAGCTGGATGCAAGAGCGCGAAAGTGCGTTATGGTGGGCTATGAGACAGCCCACAAGACCTACCGCCTGTGGGACCTGGCAGGAAGAAGACTCATCACCAGCCGAGACGTAACCTTTGACGAAAGGAAACCAGGCAAGGAAGAGATGCTTGATCCCACGCAAGCTCCAAAACAGG